>VJMY01000364.1:0-77119 GCA_009869795.1 Neelides sp. FZ-2019 | reverse complement strand
AAATTCATTATCACCCAACTCCATCATATGCACGATGGGTGGACAAAACCATTAAATACTGGTTAAAGATTTTTAATTGGCATTAAAATTGATATCCAAATATCCATTATTAGAAATTATTCACAAAATTAGCTGAAATCTCTGTATAAAAACAAAACGTGTGGCTTATGAGAACGGCTATAGATGCATTAAATATATTGTGATAAATCTGATAAATCTTAGCAAGTAATAAATTTGCCATTATTTGCTTTGCTGTACCTATGCATCAGGTAATCAAGATACTTAAAACCATTTTAGTTGTTAATGGCTTCAAGCATGTGTGTATAGTATGTTGGTAGTTAGTAACACACTATATATATTTTTACATAAATAAGGAACTAATCTTCCAAAATGTGCATCGAAATGCGTGTCAGTGTTGTTTTCAAAAATGTTTGGCAGTCAATTTAAGTTTCAAATATTAATTTGAGTTTTAATTACAGTGAGATTTGGAAACAATAATCAGGACTCATTGACGAAAAGGATAGCAGATCCAGCAATATGCAAACCAGAGTTAAAAACCGTGGAGGTTCCAATTCCATCTCAAGATTTAAACGCTGTTTATTTGCCCCTTTGTGTTCGAGTTGAAAGGTAAAAAAAAAGCATGGATCGATTGAACCCAAGAATAAAACCTGATAATTTGGAAAACGAATTAGAAAATGGCGATAAAATTATATTTGCTAATTAAATGAAGATGCGGCGGATGTTGCATTTCGGATCAACTCGTTTGTGAGCCAATTGGACCAATGCGCCCAGTTTATGTTCAAGTTAGCAAGTTCATGTACAGCAACGAGATTGATGCTCAAGGCGCCCCGCTCAAACACGTCTCAACTCAAGAAGTTATAGTTGAAGAACACACCAAATGTCATTGTAATTGTAAAATTAAAGCTGAGGTAATTACTCATTTAATTATTTTGATTTAATTAAAATCATAAAAATTGAATTAACATTATTGAGCATTTGTATAATAGATTTAAGCTCATTAAAGCTACAATTTAACTTTATATTTTTAATTAATGAAAAGCTTACTGAATAATGATTTGTAGCATTGCAATTCCAAGCAGTGGTACGACAGCTCTGAATGTCAATGCGTGTGCAATAACGAAACGGTAATGGAGAATTGCAAGAGACACAGACATAAAATTTGGGATCATTCAGACTGCGCTTGTAAGTGTCGAGATGAACAAGAGTGCAACACCGGGTTTCAATTTGACCCCGAGTCTTGTCAATGCAAGTCACTAGAAAAGCGACACAGACGACAACACGAACAACAGAGAAGAAAAAACAAAAGGAATGAGAGGTCACCTTGAGCCTTTCAACAATCCCTATTTGATTGTATCTTTTTATTTGGATTGTTATAGTTATATATATAATTATTTAATTCGTATTTAATCATTTTATTGAAATTTTTTTGTGATATTACTTATTCTGTTATATTGTATTTCATACAAAATAGAAGAGTATATGTCTATAGAGTATTAAATCCTCATTTTTACATTGACATTATTATACGTATGTCTACATTAATAGTTACAAAGGATATAATTAATAAGTTAGAACGTATTATCTAATAAATATTGACAGTGTTTTATTCATAACCTGGAATATACCTGTTTTATACCTATGCTACTTATATTGTTAGCTTGTAGATTATATTATATTTGGTATATTGTATATAATTTAGTTAATTAACATGATTGTGGATTGCCAAAGTTCGAATTTGTATTTTGTTCAAAAATGTGTAGTACCAACCTTAATATATATACCTAGTATACAATCAAGTTTTAAGCATTTTGTGATTATGTTGAAATATTTATGTACCTACCGTGTAGTACTTATAGAAATGTAGGATGTTGGCGTATTTTACTAACCTTTTTATTTTAATTTTTAATGCTTTAATTATTAAATCTATAGTTAAAATAATTAACATTTAAGTTATATATATTTAATTATAATGCACATTCTACTATTTGTATTACTTATTATTATCATTAAAATATATTTATTCTCCATTTCTATACTTAAATGTCAGATAAATTAATCAGTAATATGCAATGTCAATTTTTTATGCAAGTAATCAATTATTTTAACAATGAAAGCACAATGTAAAAGATAAATTAGTTCTTTTGAGTTGCTCGTTGATGATTTTAGGTAAAATTGATAGCAACATATTTTAACACCAGAGTATTTAATCTCTCGTAAATACATTGGATATTCAATTAAATTAGTAAATTAGTATAAAAATACCTTTATTTTTTAATCCTCTATCCTTTTCATTTCTAAGTTTAATTTCAATCTGAATAAACTAAAATTGTATGCTATTGACTGAATAATTAGCTAAATATTCCATTAAAATTTCAATATTACATTATATGCTACATATATATCATATCAAACGTTTAGAAATGTATAGAGCTTTAACTTCTGGGCTCACTCATTGTCATTTCACTGCATTAAATATTATTACATATATAGGTAGGTACTGTAGTTAAGTCTGTAAAAGCTACGTACCTCTAGAGGTCTTGGTAAAAGAATTGAATTAAGAAATCGAGTTTTGTATTGATTTTACAATCAGTCTTTTATTTGCATTAGGCATTAGGATAAGTTGGGGCGAGAAGGAAGTCAGAATAATTGAGTCTTGGAAATGCAATTTGAAGGAGCGGGTGGGCGCTCTGCGGGTTTCCAATCCCCTCCAATCTCTTTTCAAATCTTGGGAGAATTCGGGAGGAAAGTTAAATTAAAATAAATCCGGGCTTGACTCCTCCTCTTCCCATCTTATTGGGGAAAGTCCGTCATCTAATCCTTCCTAAGATTCTCGACATGAATGAAAAAGTGATTGGGGAGCCCAAGCTCTTGGTTGCATCACATCAAATATAAGATACATTCCTATACAGTCTGTATACAAGTTGTAAAACCTCAGTTCCGTATATTTATTCTTCCCATATTATACCGAAATCCAAGATAAATTTCATACAAGTATGTATACATAGTATTACATAGAGCTGTATCTTCCCAAACTGAGTCATCTCGTATATCAAGGAACTATTAAATAGAGATGAGACACGGCTTGCGTCGTACGTTCAAATGGACGACCATGAGCTTCTATCTCTTCCCTTATTACAAACCTCGTTCCGAACAGGAAAGAGTCTCCACATCCCTCTGGAAAGACTCACCAGTCCACGATAGGGGATCTTCAACCTCTGCTGTCACTTTATCAATATAACCCAGATCTTCTTCTTCGCCAGGCCACTTTTAAAGGAAGTCAAAGGGAAGATGCGGAAGTTCGTCCTTCTCCTCCTCGTCGTGCAGTTGAAGGGCCAACAATTGTTTTGTGACAATCGACGACCAGAAGGCCACGCGGGAAAGAAAACTGATGGAGACGGCGGCTTCAAAATTACAATCACTGGGCCTTTGGCAATACGCGGAGCTTATGCTCCTAATGAAGTTTACACGGGTATGCTTCCCAAAAGAATCGCTTTATTCTAATTTTTTATTCACGATTTTATTGTTAAATATATGAATGATTGACTTCGGCTATTGTTAATTTTATATTAATAATTGAGATGGATATTCATGTTTTGGGTTTTTAAAGTGAAAATTCACGGACCTAAGAGTCGATTCACAACACAGAAGTTTATTGAGTTTATCATTGTGGCGGAATCCGAGAAGCAGGCCATGATGGGGCAGTCTGGTCTCATAACTACAGGCATATTTCACATTGTTGACGACTCTTTGACTCGCTACTCAGACTCTTGTCCGGACGGAGTTACAAGTTCAAGTCTTCAGCCAAAATCCGAAGTATCAATTCTTTGGACTGCCCCATCAGCCCTCATTGCCAGTTGCATCACATTCAAGTAGTCAATTGATATTTCTTTGTTTATCCACATATGTAGAATACTTACTTTCCAGACTCGTAGGCATAACAGTAGTATATATATATAATATAAATATATTAATAATAGATGTATTGTAAAACTATAAAACATATAGATATATTTTATATACAATTGAGCATGGGAAATTTAAATGCGCAGAAAGATAGATTCAAAATTAATAAACAATATATTAATTTAAATAGTAAATTTATAATAATCTTCATTTTTGTTAAATAACAACACTTTTTGAATTTCAGAGTGACGTTGGTTGAGCGCCCTCATATGTGGTACATGGATGATGGTCAACTAACAAAGACTCTTTGTCCAAATGCCCCTGCAACTACAACAACTCATTCAGTTACCACAGAAGCCCCGCCGCAACAAGAAGAACAAAAAGATAACAAGAAACGTCTACTTGACAGCGACGAATGTTGTGCCTGCGACGAAGCAAAATATGAGGTTTAATGTCATTTTCAGGCTTGGAACATAAGTAAATGAATATAATATATATATGCATTTACCTATATGAATTGCATTCATGTATGAAATACTATGTATAAATAATAAGATTCCTTTCAAAAATAATAAAAGTAATTAAATGGATATAGTTGATATTTGACGGTCTCTGGTCACGGGAAACTCATCCAAAGGATTTCCCTGAAAACGAATGGCTTCTCCATTTCAGCGACATCATCGGAGCCTCGCACTCCCGTGATCATCATTTATGGAGGATTGGAGAAACGGCATCAGAGGGAATTCGCCATGTGGCCGAATGGGGAGCGACTCGCCAACTGGAAAATGAGCTCACAGCAAAAGTGCTTCTTTGATTAATAAAATAAAATCATGATATTAATATTATTAATTCATAATATGTAATGTATTTATTCTTTAATGTTTCTTGAATAGAAAAAGTATATCAATACCATCGTGAAGGCACGTGGACTTTGGCATCCGAATGAGAAAGGAGTCACAACGGCGACTTTCCGAGTTGACAATGCTCATAATTGGATTTCCCTTGTGTCGATGATTGGACCTTCCCCTGACTGGATAGTAATGAACTGGATAGTAATTAATCACATACAAGTTAGTAAGAGAATGAATTTCACTTGGATTTATTTCATTGCCAGGTGGGCATTTCGGGTTTTAACCTCTGTCTCAAAAACTGTACTTGGGTGCCAGAAGCTCAATTTGATCTTTATCCCATTGATGCTGGAACTGACAGTGGAATCACTTATATGGTCAAGCCCATACCCATTTATTTTTTTCAATTTTATTCAAAGTTTAACAAATTTCTTCGAATATCAGCTATTTATGCAATGTATAGAATCGTACATTTATTTAATAAAAAGTAATTTTTATACGAGTTAGCTATGAGAAGAATAAAAGAATGAATGTTGGTTGTACTTAGTCTCAAAACACCCCCACTGAGCCACGAGAGAAAATTAGACCTTTAACTTCTACTGACCCCGATGACCAAGGAAGTCCATTTTACGGAATTGAAATGAAGCCATTTGCCAAAGTGACGATTCGACGACAGAGGATTTATCCAAAAGATTGCAATAACTCATTGGATTTATCAGAAGGAGTTCACAAGATATTCATTTCGGAGAATACTGAAGAAAACGATCGACGTAAGACATAAAGGATCACATGCACTTTCGTGCCTTCTCAGGCCACATAGTAAAACAGGGAAATCCTATCGAAACGTATTAGGGGCATTGTTGCCAAATTTAGACTTTTTATTGTATTTTTTATAGAATATATAGATTTATATATAAATAGAGTATTAGGTTGTTCATTTATTATATTCTTTTATATTGTCAACATATGAACTATTAAGGTTATTAACCCCATAATCAACTTTTGCTGTCGTGATATCAGGAAAATGACAATTTTGACATTTGAATGTTTTAGCTTCCTTATACTTGTTTTGGGTAGAATTTAATGCTCTTTAAAATGGCTATTCGGGATTCGGTGCCTTATAAATATTTATTAAAATTATTAACCATTTAAGTTAATTATTCGTTATTTCTAATTGGAATTATTGAATAGTAATTAAACATTTTACAAAAAAAATGTATTTGAAGTTTTTGAAGGTTATAACATAATGAACAATTTCTATAGTTATGTTGGTATATAAAAATTTCTTTGTTTAAAAGTTAATTGCAATTAAAATGCATTAAGGATGGTACAACACTGCATGTGGCCGGAAAAGGCACAAGAATGCATATGATCCTTTAGAAATTTTATATGGTGAGTAATAATATTTAGCGAATGAGATCATTCTTGAGATGATTCGGAAAGTGTCTTTCTGATAGCTGAATGTGGAGTGTTGGATTGGACTCCTTGGAGCGACTGTTCTGTCACATGTGGAAAAGGACTAAGGATGAGGAAACGGGCCTACGCGCTTCCCATGAAAGCTTCCATGTTCGGCTGCGACCGCCAACTAGACGAGAAAGAAATGTGCTTAGGAGCCATTCCAACCTGCGAGAACGAGTAAGTCAGAGCTATTAAAGCCAGACAACAGGGTTCATTGTAAGGAAATTTCTAATTCCAATTCTTGGTTTGATCAAAGCGGCGAGCCAATCGAAGAGTTCGACAGTATTTGTGCCGTTACTCCATGGTCAGATTGGACACCTTGCTCTGTAAGCTGTGGGAAAGGATCTCAGAGTCGAAATCGACGATACAAGAATCACATGGGAAGAAAAAAATGTCACAATGAGATGAGCCAAACTCAGATGTGCGTTGGGGCGTTGGAGCAATGTCCCAGCGAAGAGCGAGAAATAGAAGTTTCCGTTAGTCTTCCTTGCTTCTCCATTTATAACCATTTGTCCATTACAAATCCCAAATTGATCATCTTCCCTCATTTGATTTCTTGAGCGAAAATTTGTAATTTGAATCTCATTTCTTAAATGTTGATTCCCAATCGGGGGTAAGATTTATATAACTATTTTTGGCTCATTAGGAAGATTGCGAGCTGAGCCCATGGAGCGAATGGAGCCCTTGCAGCGTCACGTGCGGGACAGGGTTTATCGAAAGAACCCGATTCCTCATCTCGCCAACCCAATCTTCTCTCAACAGCTGTCGGCTGAGCCCGAAGAGCGAAAAGGCTCCATGTGCGGCCTCGCTTCCCACCTGTGAGATCACCATGGAGGATGCCAAGGAGATTTGCAAATTGCCTAAGGAGACCGGTCCCTGTCGCGCTCTCCAGCCGCACTACTTCTTCAGCGCCGAGATCGGAGGATGCGTCCCATTCAATTACGGCGGCTGCCGAGGAAACCGCAATCGCTTCCAAACTAAGAAAGAATGCAAAGACCTTTGTGGGTTTCTCCTTGTCCAAAGCGGGGAAGACGGCGGAGTGTCAGAGAGCCCGTCGATGACTCCGAAACTCGAAACCTCCACTTTGGTCCATTTGAACGAGAATGTGACTCTCTCGAGTCTTGGGCTCACCACCGAGGCCGAGGAGGAGCGCATCGACTGCGTGGTGTCCGACTGGTCAGATTGGACACCTTGTTCGGTCACATGCGGAGTCGGACACATGATTCGGAGCCGGATGATCAAACAACCAGCTGCCAACAACGGGAGGAGATGCCCAAGGAGGCTCAAAAAGAAAAAGAGTTGTCGTCTCCCTCCGTGTTAAAACTCACACGTAGTATTGACTCCACATTTTGAGAAATCACTTCGTGGAGGCTCATGTAAGATGTAAAGTAGGAAAAGTATTTGCAAAAAGGCTCCATTGACACGCCTGTCTTATTCAACTACCGTAAAAGCCCGAAAACGCCTTTTCACTCCCTAAAATTTACACAATTCGCGACCCGGACATCTTTAAAATAAAATGAGTTTTTGGCATCAAATACTAAGATTTTATTCAAAAATTAGTCAGATTCATAATTAGAATCTTCACTAATGACGTTGTTTTTGCTTTCAGAGATAATTGATTCATGATTTTCCACTTTGCCAGAGAGTAATTTATAATTTACACATAAATAATATTTCTAATCAGAGACCCCCTGACACGATTAAAATTCTCAGGGTTGACCCCCGGACACATTTCGAGCCCAGACATCTTTCGGGCACCGGACACAAATCGGGCTTTTACGGTACTTAAGTGTGCCTCAAATGTCATTACACTTAAATGTATAGAATACTTACTCTCAATATATTAGCACTATTCGTGTTTAGCCTAGTATAAATTAATGTATGTAGACATGAGTACAGACATATAAGGGCTCTTACTGATGAACTCGCAAATTATCACTTAAAGACATCAAGACGCAAATGAAAATAATAAGAAAAAATGACATGTAAATGGAGAGAGGAATCCAAAAGTAGATTGTATGATTATGAGTTATAGTTAATCTTGACGAGATCTATCTTGACAAAGTAAGATAATTTTGGAATAGAACACGTGCCTATAAAGTAATATACATATACCAATATGTACATGTACTTAATTATTTCGAAAAGGAGAAGTATACTAATCCTCCTTTCCTGGAAATACCTGTGTGAAAAATGAATTTAAACAATTATGCCTCTCCTTTTCCCACCTAACCTCCACCTTGACTTGTTCCACCTTTTGTGAGCATTGAGGTTCATTAGTCATTATTATGGGATAGTGAAAGAAGATCTTTCTCTAGTTCCTCATACCTTGCAAGATTTTAACCACCGCACCTGTTCTTCGTAAAGAGGGTTCAAGTACATATTAGGCTCAAGCCGCGTCTGAATAAAATTGTTTGAAAGCTCCTTAAACTCCTTCACTCATATTTTATTTTTCCAAAAATTGGGCGAAGGTTTCATTTTGAAAACTCGGCGTTTCCTCCGTTGGTCGGAGGTTCTCCCATTTAAAGGCAACTTCAAATTTCCTCTCCTAATAAGGATCTTCTGCCCAGGCAAATAAAATGAAAAAGACCTCATAGTCTCACGTTATTCTCGTCATATGGCTTGAATGTATTTAATAGGACATGACAATACATAACCAATATTGCAATACGACAATATTGTCAATTGGCGAAAAAATAACATGGTCTTGTGAGGAGATTTGAATTCAATTCGTGTACGATCTATTCCATTTGACTGCCGGTTTTCTTTGGTTTGCCAAAGGACATTTTTGACTTGTCTCAAAGTCTCAAGCTTCATTTCATTTATTTCCTAAGATGAAGAATGAACAACGCCTTCTTTGAGAGTTAAAGTGAGCCACTGAATAAGACCATTGATCTGATTAGAATTGACGCCGTAAATTAAGGATGTTAGGGAACGTTCACAAATGATCTCAATCTCACACTTTTTCCCCTATAGTGTGAGATCATTTGTGAACGTTCCCTTATGTAACTTGAATGAACCTGACTCGCACCAAGTCGTGTTGATTGAGAGAAGATGCGCGTTAAGTTTGAGCTCACTTGATCTTAATGTAATAAATATGAGTTTTAAAAAAGTTTCAAGGCTTCGCTTCGAACAATAATTGAGATGAATTGGCGAGAGGAGAATGTGGAAAAGTGTCAAATTTCCCTGAAATTAATATCACTTGGAATGGATGTGAGGTTCCTGTGAAGGGAATGGTAAACAATGGGAGCCATCATTTATCATTTTACAGAGATGACAACCGATTCTTGTTCATCTCTCCTTATTCTTTCCAAATTACGCTCCGCATTGGTCCTTTGTCAAGATGAACTTGTACAGACACGAGACTCAATTTGTCATTTACATAGTACATTACATTAGGTTTAGTCATTTGTTCAATTCTTTTAATTATTCTTACTGGACCTCCTAGGCCGAGTCTTCTTCAAATGACCTTTCCAATCGTCTGAATTGAACAATTAGCTCCATGGGATAATTAATTTACTTAAATTGTATATTCATTAAAACATGTTGTACTCCAAATGAAAGAGATAATAAACAAAACGATTGAAAACTTCAAACTGTAATTGCATTCCTGAGCCTCTTAAACCTAAGCCTCTTTTACGAGTCTTCATTTTTTCAATTATTAAAACATACTCAATAAACACCTAAATACAAAAACAGTGTCTAACCTCTGCCTGTTAGAAAGAGCATATCAAGCGAAATACGTTATAACTATAACAAGCTCTTTAAATCGGTTGAGATAAACGCGAATTTGAAAAAAGATAAAATTTATGCTAACCAGAACATATTCCATTTTAACCCGTTTGACATTATTATAAAATTGTAAATTTATACGCCACATATAAGTACGATATACTCAAGTGTTTTATATATAAAAAAAAGTTTATACTTGTGTAGGTATATAGATATCAAATATGTACTTTTGTATATATAGAGGTATTTAACAAAAACAAAGTGTCCTTTAAATGTCCTCTGACTCTTGAATCCTCCACGGCTTTGATAGAATATTTATATTTATAATTGTAATCTTCTCTTACAACTCCTCCCTCACATTATCAAACGTTTTTCATTTGCCGAAGAAATAAACAAGCCTTATTGAAAGATCATTAAAGTTATAGATCTTTTCAGTGAGTTATGAGAGCTCTTATGCTTAGTATGTGTATACTAATGAGAGTCATGTGGGTTTGATTAATTCATTTTTTAATAAGCTTACATGCATGTACATTTACAATGCTATTCATTCCGTTGCATTTTTGGTAAGCTTGAATAAAAGCATACCTAGCTTTATACATAAATGAGGTAATATTTATATGAGAGATTTTACATATGTAGCACACATAAATATATTACTTTGACCATTTTTTTTAAATATAATCTTAAACAAATGAGCTTCTTATGTAATACTCCATGAATCACGACATTGACATTGATCAGCTTTACTGCATTGTTCATCATGTAAATACATAAGGCTCATATAAACCTTATTATTAGTATGACAATAGGGTATATATATGATAAGCTTATAAGCATAAGTATTCAATTAAGTCACATATTCATGAATAACCTCAATTTTAATCATATTGGCTAATAAGAAAAAACCTTCTCCTCCTTGTGCTTATTAAGCACAATCTTGTCCGGAATTGATCACCCATATAAAATTCACTTCTCGTCCAAAATGTCTCATGAATAAGTATGAAAAGATTTGGAAATACAGAAAATCATCTTTGTGTGTACACTCTGTACACAATTAAATTACACATGCAATTCTTATATGAATTGTTCCTGACTTTGTGATCTGGAAGTGTCTCCAGGGTGAAGACGTCATTTGCATAATGCAAAGAGAAAACTTTGAATAAAAAGGCAAAATTGAAATGAGGATTTTGGTGGTGGAAGGTGAGGGATTTAATTGAGTTGACTGTTAAAGGAGGCTTTTAGAAGAAGTTTTATTGGAGTGGTGTGAACGTAAAACGATGTGATGTTGCCATTCAGCCACCTACTCCTCATTCAAAGGCTTCTCTGAGGAAAGTAAACAAGGAGGTCGTTAAAGAGTTTCCTCAGAGTCGTTCCACGTCTAAAAAAGGACCAGTCCGCTCATTAAACACGGAGTAAACCCCGACTTAAAAGGTCTTTTTATTGACAATTCAATTAAAATTCTCCCTCTTTCTCGCGACCGTCTACAAGGATAGAGAACCGAGAATTTTCAAACTTCCCCTCTGCACTTTTAAATTCAAGATTGATTCCACTACCGGGAACTTCCACGAGGTCATTCGACAATGTCTTGTGTCTTGAGCCTTCTTCACGTTCCACGAGTTCTCAACAATTTGCCAAAGATCCTTCGAGCCTCCGGTAAAGTCCTCACACCTTGTTCTTTTAATTAGGGTCTCCTCGTGGAGGTGGAGGTGACTGACACCACTAGGACTATACATGGCCAGAGGAACAACGATTTCTGACTCGGAACAATAAATTCACATTTAATTGAATTTAATTGTTCGTCCCTTGATTTATACTACTGGTCATTTGGTTCTTTGTTCGCGGAACTACTCGGAAGGAATTAAGAGACTCCACCGCCTCATTCTCATTATTTATTCTTCTATCTCCACTCTCATTCGGTGTAATTATAAATTTTATACTATCCTCATCGTCAGTGAAACCGATCTTGAGTTTGATGCCCATATTACTTTTTCTTCATATAATACTCATATATTTTCGTATGATATCTAATGCTCTCCATACATAGCATGTTCTGTTCAGATCCATATAGGGTCTAATGATATACATACATGAATTTATATGATATATAATTCAGCTACCTATTCATGGATAGGTAGTTAAATTCATCAATATCTTTTTATTCCTTTTTTATCCCTCTACATTTGTCTAATAAGTGAATGGAGATTTGAATTCCTCAATCAAGCTGAGCTGAATACCTGAATGGTCGGGAATCGCAAAAGAATTGTAATTAATCTCCTTGAATCTTAAATGGAGAGACCCGGGAACAAGGAGCCATTCAACACATATACGAAAAAGGGAATGAGAATTCTCAAGGCGGGCGAGGAGTTGTTCAAATCTTCATTTGAACCTTTTTAAAAGGACTATAATGACTCTTCAGGGATTGTCTTCTCTATTCATTCAGCTTAATGATCAAATGAGTTGTTGTTGAGGTTGAAAGCAGAGAATGGAAGAGGGTCTTGCATAATAAACCTTTTAAAAATATTCTAATCACAGTCAGAGTCATGATAGATGTGCCAGAGAGGACATTAGACAATTCAGTTCCCACTCGGAGAACATTTCATTAAAAACCCACATTAGATGGGATTTGGAGCCTCGGTGATGAACGAGGGTTGGAGCCATCATCAGCCCTTTTCTCCGCCTACAACTCCACATTATCATACTCTCTATTTCATTTACATTTATTCCCTTTCATAATTCGAAGGTGGCGTTTATCGCCCGAGGATCTTCATTTCCTCTGCCGAGCCCCGACATGCCGGATTCGTGGAGAATTCAATGAGAGATATCCATTTCTCTCAATATCATCTCCTCTATCACCTTTACATACCCAGACACTTTTCCTTTGCATGTCGATGCACATAGCAATGTTGGAGGTGTTCAAGCTCTTCCCTTATATTAAGCAGCCACATGGTCAGAAAAGTTATTTTCAATTTGAATTTTTGCTTTATTATGCATAATTCATATAATATATGAATGTAATAAGACAATACCCGAGGCTTTTCTTCTCTTGGATGATGATGACATTTGTGGGGAAGTAGTGGCGTCAAAGTCGACGACGGTCAATCCAACTCATTTTCAGTCCATAGCCAATTTAGCCAAAAGCAGGGTTCGAAATTGAGTTTGCTTTCATAAAGGTTTGAGTGTCTCGGAGGCGATTGGAGCATGGTAAAATACAATCAACCCCTTTGGAATTCACATTGTAGGACAAGCTCTGGTAATATTTTTAAATGTGTATTATATATACCTATTGTACCTAAAGGGGCATGCATAGTATTAGAATATAGCTAGGCATACACTCATCTCTCTGCGAGTACGTGAGTGAGTGAGTGAGTGAGTGAGTACTACATAGCTGAGGAGGAATTACTTCATGGAGGAGTTCCATACGCGAGGATGCATGTGTCTAGCCTTGACGGCTCACCTCTACGTGGAGCCAACGGAGCCATAGGAACAATTGCGTTTAAAATTGAAGAGGGATATTGAGTGGGAGGCCATTCGGAGTCAGACTCTCGAGGTGCACGGAAGTAACCAAGACTTTTCTCGACCCGCAGTGAGTTCAACCAGCAGCAGGATGAGTTCCCGTGACAAGGCCGCCAACCAACTCCAAGACTGGAAGAGAGACAATGAGGTAAAAACAAACACATTTTGTGCACAACCCTTTCCAAACCTTTTCAAATCTCTTTTCCTCAACTCTTCCCTTGAACCCCCGAGTTCACTTCAACAGAGTCAACAAGTGGATCGTAAATTTGACAAACAACTCCCTCGAAACCCCGAATCTCCCCTCTTCCAGTATATATTATAACCATAATGGCCATTACTCATTACTTCATGAACTCAATGCTTCTCAATAGGAAGTTCCAAAACTTACCTTTGTACCTCTCAAAACCATTATCGGCTAATAAACACTCGAAGAGATATGCCTCTTAATGCCTCCATACGGTCAGATTCCTAAATATTTAAGTTTAATGTTCATACGCCTTTTCCTTCTTGGACTCGACCTCTGGAATGTTGAGAACTCTTTAAAATAGGGAATTTTGACAGTTGACAGCTCGGATGGTCGTATAGAATACGTTAACCGGCTCCTCTGTTTGCGCCCCCCCTTTTCGCATTTTAATGACAATTTGAGCATTTGGTCCGAGCCAATGACAATCAAACAAGTGGCTGTGCTTATTATTTCATATCTCTGTTTTATTTCCCTCTTCTGTAAAATTGTAATCTTAATAAGTTGCTCTGCTGATACAGGAGCTATGTAGGCAGAGAGAATAATTTATAATATTAAAGCCAATTCAAGATTAGACATCAAATTTCCTGATACAGGCTTCAATACAGTCTTTTATTTTTCCATATAAAGTCCCTATTATGGGACTACGTAATCAGGATGGTCTGATGTTTTTCATTTTTATGTTCGTGTAATTGATATATGAATTGAAGCCAAATAGTCAAAGATTACTGATAGAATTTCAAGTATTTCAAATTAAAGAAATGGAGAATAAAAGAGCTTTACTCGATTATTTATATAAAAGTCTGTCGAACAAATAGCTTTCATATGCGGGAAATAATAGACTGACGATAAGGAACCTTTAGCTTTATGCAACTATCTTTCATGAGGAACATGAGACATTCTATAGAGCATATTAAGGTTGTTTTATAATTCTGAGGTTTTTCTTTAAAAAACAGTTTTGGATGTCGAAGGGATTACCATCAAGTGCACCGAATGGATTCCTTTCAATGTATTCACGTAATGTCTGCCCAATGAAGAAATATTCAGAATTGTCAAATATGAGCAATAGATAGAGAATTATTCTATTACGTTGTTGAAGAGTCGAGGAGCGGAACAGGATACGGAATGAGATCCAATCTTATCAGATAGCTTCCTTTGCCATCCTCCGCATATTCAAAGGCGAGGAAACAAAGGTTGTTGGTTTAGATAGGCATATGGCACATATAGGATTTGAGATCCCTCCGGTGGCTCTGCCATTTCCCAATTCAGTCCCCAGTTCACCTTTTTGTTTATTTTCTAGGCTTCCGACCGGGCCGTGAGCAATCACGGGTGTCCCGTCGCCAGCCTGACGAGATCTCTCAGCGTTGGACCCAGAGGCCCGCTTCTGTTCCAGGACACGAATCTCATCGACCACTTGGCGGCGTTCGACCGAGAGCGAATCCCCGAGCGAGTTGTCCATGCCAAAGGAGCAGGTGAGACAAAGCCGCTCAATGCGAATCTAGATAAATATTATATTTCATATATGTATATGAGACGCAAATCACGAGTGGTGACGGAGAATGTTGGAGAGGCTTCCAGGGAAGATCAAGCGGAACTTTGAAACTTTGACCTCTGGTTGGTTTCCTTATCTCCTGAGTCTCTCCAGCTCCTCTTCTTTCGACATGGGATCTAAGGGCGAAATGAGAATTCCTTGAATCCAGAACTTCTGATGCAATGATGCTCAATATAAATGTATATATATATATGTACATTCATATAGAGGACAAAGTACGCGGAAAAACCCAATGCTTAATAGCCTTGCCAAGTACTCATGTGACTGTAATGGATAAATGTATCTAGTGAACCAAATGGTCCTTGGTAGGAGATGGGGGAAATGATTTTTAATTGTGAGGGGAATTGAGGTATGAGTCGTCGGTGAGGTAGGTAAATGTAAGTCCAGCTCAGGACGTCACACGTGTCTACGTTGTTTTCCATCCACCTTGGTTGGAGAGGCTCTGAACCACACGAGGTTTTCCATGCAAAGAATCTCGCAGAAAAAACCTTGATGCTGGAAGTCTTGTTGAATAGAAGGTCCAGGATGAGGAAGGAACAGGTTTCGTGATTCGCTGGAACCAACCGAACCCTACAACTCCTCCAACAAATGAAATGAGAGGACTCAACCAGAGTTCTTTGACTTGTCCTTAAACATCTCCTCGTCTGAGGGGAAAGGGTTGTTCAAAGTGTTCAAACTACTCCATGAGAACCACCTTCCCACCCCAGTTTGTAAATGAGGATTGATAACCATGGTGCAATAGCCATCCCTTTGCCTCTTCACACAGACTATCCACACCTCTATCACCCATCTACTCGGACTTTGTAATATATATGGATATACGGAGAGGAGGAGAGAGATTTTGAACCCCAGTTTTTGCGAGGGTTTTGCTTCACAATAAGGGAAATATTTCCTCACTCACACCTCCCCACCCAGCAGCGTCCTCCGTATATTCCTACGATATTGGTCAACTCCTTGCTCCTGCTTGAGTCCATCATGAATGAGGATTCCAATTTCGGAAAGTTTGAAAGAGCAAATAATTGACATGGGAAATTGGTTCATTATGGATCTCCTTTCAATCCGTTTCCTCAACACTACACGTCCATGAATGCGTAGAGGCTAAACAATGAGACATTATTGGTCTCGAACATCCTCAAGAAGTCTTGTAGGAGGAGGAAAACGTGTTTGGCCGTGTTTTATCATTCCGCTTACATAATCCGTCGAGGAGTAATGGAATTGTAAACCGAGCCCATTTAGAGGAGAGGAAATCATTTGAAGTGAATTCAAATGGACGGCTCTGTGGTTTTGACTTGTCGTGAAGATGAGATTATGATTTAAATTGTCTCCTTCTACGGACATCCCACTGTTTTAATTCCCCCATTCACTCAACACTTCTCTTGCACCGACTCGAAAAACAGATCGTATAAATACTCATTTACTTGTAGGAAAACTGAGGTTGAACATCAAAGGCCAGGTGAGGTTCTGGAAAAGTCCAATTGAAGTTTGGTTATATTAGAAGGTTTTCATAGTGGAGGATTCATTGAAAGGAGACGAATCATAAAATGGCTCTTGGCAATACCGGCCGGCTTTGCTCGACCTTGATTAATCTTTCTCGAAGTTACGAAGCAGAGAGGAGCAGAGAAATGTTCCAAATGTTCTTTCCTGTACCACGAGACGCAAAGCACGCGGATCTGCATTTGAGCTAGATAGGCAATGTATAGGTATGTATATTCATTATTATGCAATTAGTTCTATGTATGTAAATGGTACACAATGCAGTTAATAAAAATATGTACAATTCGTTTGAGGGAATTCAACGCGTCACTCAACCTTACACACCTGGCTGACTGATTTAATTAATTTTTCTATTTGTTTTCCATTCATTTGCTTAAATGAACATACATACACTTTTAAATTAGGAGTGCTTATATGGGTGATGAGATCAATCTGACGAAAGTGATGTTGATATATTTGTGATTTAAAGTTAATGAAGTTTTGGTGAAAAATAGTTGAACTTTTATAGTTAAATCTCATTAAATTCCTCTTGAAAAGAGAAGAATAGTTGTCAAGTAGAAGTTGATTAAACAAGGGATATGTCAAATTAATTTTCAATTTAGCCCTGTTGCTGTTAGCTAATTGAAACTTCTCCGCAGCACTCATATTTGCTCAATAATTGATAAAGGCTTGGCAATTCCATGCGAGATAATAAAATTAATTTTTTAAGAACCATTGTTGAATGTTTTTCCAGGGGCTTTTGGCTACATTGAAATTACTCATGACATCACCAAGTACACTAAAGCCCGAGTTTTTGAGCGAGTTGGAAAACGGACGCCTTTGGCTATTCGTTTCTCAACCGTGGGAGGAGAAAGCGGATCGGCTGACACGGCCCGAGATCCCCGTGGATTTGCCATTAAAATGTACTCTGAAGACGGAAATTGGGATTTGGTTGGAAACAACACGCCAATTTTCTTCCTCCGGGATCCAATTTTCTTCCCAAGTTTCATCCATACTCAGAAGCGAAACCCTCAAACTCACTTGAAGGTCAATATTCATGAAATTCAATTAATTAGCAATCATAATTTTTTAATGTTTGGATTTTAAAGGATTCATACTTATGATGGCATGAGTTATTTAAAATTTGATTGTTAATAGGATCCGGATATGTTCTGGGACTTTATGGGACTCCGACCAGAGACGATTCACCAAACGACGTTCCTTTTCGGCGACCGTGGAACTCCTGATGGCTACCGGCACATGAACGGCTACGGCTCTCATACCTTCAAAATGGTCAACTCGGATGGAAAGCCAGTTTACTGCAAGTTCCACTTGAAGACTGATCAAGGAATCAAAAACTTGTCCACCGCCGACGCTGATCGCCTCGCCGGTCAAAACCCAGACTATGCCATCCAGGACTTGTACAATGCGATCGCCAATGGCCAACCCCCATCTTGGTCATTCAAGATTCAAGTTATGACATTCGAAGAGGCCGAGAAGGTCAAGTTCAATCCATTTGACCTCACCAAGATTTGGCCACAGTCCGAATTCCCACTCATTGAAGTCGGGAAAGTGGTTTTGAACCGAAATCCCATCAATTACTTTGCTGAAGTCGAGCAGATCGCGTTCTCGCCGGCCAACATGATCCCTGGCATTGAGGCGAGTCCCGACAAGATGTTGCAAGGGCGATTGTTTGCCTACTCCGACACGCACAGACATCGACTTGGAGCCAACTTTGCTCAGCTCCCGGTCAACTGCCCGCACGCTTCAGTTCGTCAAAGGACTTACACTCGGGATGGGCCCATGTCTCATGACATGTACAACGGCTCGGCGCCCAACTATTTCCCAAACAGCTTCAACGGACCGCATGAGGACCCAAGCTCCGTCCAGAGCGTCTTCCACGTTTCTGGCGACGCCGTGCGTCACGACTCTGGAGATGAGGACAACTTCTCTCAGGTTCGTTCTTAGGACCATGATTATGCTAAACTTTAGTAAATGGTTATTTATTAACCATTAAATTACCAACTATTTTAGTAACTTATTATATTAGTAATATTATTACTATGTAACCAATATCAACTTGTTTTTTAACGAAATGCATTTTTATAGGTGGATACATTCTGGAAGAAGGTTTTGAGCCCGGAGGCCCGCCAACGATTGGTGAACAATCTTGCTGGACACATGAAGGGAGCATCAGAGGAAATTAGAAACCGAGCTGTGAACAACTTCGCCCATGTAAACACCGAATTTGGTACGATGCTCCGAGAAGCCCTTAACAAGGCTCTTGGAAAGTAAATGGGCCGAGGAGCGGAGAAGAATTCAAATATTACGGAGATTCGACCCAACAACACCTTGACTTTTTCACATTCTCAATAATTATTCCTTCAACTTAAATACATACTTTACTAAACTTTACAACATTACAAAATTACACAAGCCAACTCTAGGATACTTATGGACATTATACTAATTATTATACATAATTGCCCAAATCATAGTATGATTCAAATTCCAAATACATACGTGTGTGCTAATAGACGAAATCAAGTGGAGACATTTACAAGATCAATTAGTGGACGCAATGACGAGAAATGAAACGCAATACCCAATAACGTACAATTGTAATTTGTAACACCTAACATAATTTACATTTGAACTTCAATGTGCATAAAATTAAAGTTGACATTTATGATGATCTAAATTGGTTCATTGTTCAATGCTGGAGAGGTTTTTTCCATTCGAATTGCACTTTTGTTGCCTTCAGTATAAGTTTAAGAGATGACTGAATGCCGAGTAAATGGAATTTAAATGACTTGATAGTATTAAGAACTAGACTTAAAATAGAGTTTAATCATTGTTAAATTCAAAGTCACTTTAAGTGCCTTTTGAAGCAACCTGAATATGAAACATATCCTTCGCGTTTAGCCAATTCCTCTGAGGCGTCTCGTCCGTGAAAATAACACTGGAGCGTCAACAGAGAAGCTAATCATAAGTTTAATGAGAATTGGTAAAGTTAATTTAGTGGGTAGCCACAATTGGAACTTAAATGTCTGGACGTGTGGAAGAGGGCAAATAAGTGTGAAAGATGTTATCTAAGTTACTAAATAGGTAGAGTTTTTAAGTTTAGTTAATTATATTGGAAGTTAAAGAAATTTCTTTTGGAATGGGGATCTTCCGCTTGACCTAAATAATGTTTCCTCTTTGAGCTCATTAATTTTGTGCTGCTTTGTGAAAGGGTTAAGGAACTAACTATTTACATGTCTAGTTTAATTGTAAGTTTAAGGTAGTTTAATGAATAATAAAGGCATCAGACAATAAAGCATTTACGGCTCTGAAATGAGGATTCTAAGGAATTTGTCCCTCATATCTTCCTCTCTTCGAGTTGTGAATAAAAATATTATCAAAGTGTCGTGAAATTGTATAAATTAGCCAATAATTACTTCTAGGGCTAAAATGAAATAAGTTTACTAATTTACGTCGTGAATGAGAAATCCTCAACGTCTCCTCTCTGTGTTGTATGGGAACAATCTCTCTAACTTCCCTTTTATTCTTCTCCGAAACAGTGAATAAAGAATGGATTTTTGGACATCAATTTTCAACTCATTTAAAATTTTTTTGCCAACTCATATTGCTGCATGTTTGTCATTGCCTAGGATAAAGTCTCAATTATACAGAATCATTACTACGATCATCATGAGATTCATTGAATGTCAATTGAGAGTTGGCTGGCCTGTGGCCTTCGAATTGGGTATGAGAAATCAAATTTAAACTATAATTTTATGATACTCATCCTACTCATATTTAGTAAGGAGACTTTTATGAAAGTCATATAGGACTGGACTATATGTATACAACACCACGGTTGAACGAGAAGGCGAGGAAAATTCCGTCGTTGAATTTTCACAATCAAATAATATTCGAACGGGGACGTTATAAAGATAGGTATCGTCTTATCTTATTTGAGTGGATCTTGGCTTCTTGGCCATGGAAAACAGTCATCTTGTTGACTATCATTTGGACCATCGTCATTCCATATCTTGCAATGTCATATGAAGATGAAGACTCGCAATACAGAAAAATTCATTTTGTTATACATGTAGCTTCATAATAAATTTAGTATACTAATACACAATCATTATTATTTATTATATAACAACTCATACTAATATTATATGTGCATGATATGATACATGATAATGTATTATTTTTAACACAGTTTCATAATTATCGATTAACTGAATGTTTGATTAAGGAATAACTGTTTAAGCATCAAATGTGTGTCGAAAATTACGTCAATGATTTTTTTTATCAATATCAGTATATTTAGTTTGGTTATATAAATTTAAGGGATTAAGTAATTTCAGTATAAGCATATATAAAATGAAGTTTCTGAAACTTTATTGACAAATGAGCATTCATACTTGAAAGTAAAAGGATTGATATTTGACAGAAAGTTTTTTCAAATTAACTTTCCTGAAAACACCTATTCTATTTTTGTATATTCGTAAAGAGTAAGTTCCGACCTTCTGACTTATATAAATTTAATATATTATATCGTGTTATAAAAAACCATAATTATATTACAACTAAAGTCACTTAAACTTATAAAATACAACTATAGTTATTAATATGTTTTCTTTTATAATTTCTTAAGATAGAGATATCCTCATTCCCTAGAGAATTATTAAAGTTAGTGTAGTTTTATTGTTTCAAAAGTGTATAATATTTTTACCTGTTTATTCAATCATTTTATTTCTTGTGTTTGTTATTTCAAAGAATTTAACAAACTAGGTCAAATATTATTTTTAAGACAATTTAGTCTACAAATACTTCAAGGTATTTAATATTTAACAACATTTATATATTATCTACATTATATATATATATAGGTAGATAAATGAGGGGCATTTCATTTTAGGGTTTGCAAATAAAGTGCAAAAAAACAAGCAAAAGGAATGAAAAGCAAAAAGTAAATAACAGCAAATATCAAACAAATTAAAGGAAATAATTAAATCTATCCCACCAAATGCTGAATTTATCCTACCGAGTGATTTTAGGCATTTTAGATGAATTGATCCCACCAAATAATGATTTTATCCCACCAAATTCTGGTTTATTCCAACCAATAAATAGATATTTTGTTGTAATTAAAAATCAATGTAATAGCATTATAATATTATAAAAATAAGTAAAAATTGTAAAATATAATACACTTTTTCTTTGTTTTATACGGAGGGCCCATGCTGAATACAATTTTAATATAAATAATCTACGAATTTTAATATAAAATACTTGTATCAGTTTGTATGCATTGAGCATTTCACAATTTTTAATTATTTTTATATTTTACATTGATTTTTAGTGCAATAAAATATCTATTTATTGGTTTGAATAAACCAGTATAAAATCATTATTTGGTGGGATCAATTCATCTAAAATGCTTAAAATCACTCGGTGGGATAAATTCAGCATTTGGTGGGATAGGTTTAATACATGCATAATTTAAATACGAATGAGAAGGGTGAATTAACTTTGCTTTTTTATTTTAAGTTTAAGTAAGTAATTGCCTACTTTGCTTAAAAACTTGTCTAACATAAATTATTATGCTATATTAATGATATTATGCCAATAATCACACATATACTCTCTGTTTTTTGTCATTGTTTCAATATTTGTTAAATACCTAATCAATATTTAAACATATTCAACTTTTTTTTCGATAAATCAATTGAACTTTCAATTGCCTCAAAAGATAACCCAAATCAATTTTTATTATATATTCTGGTGTAAAAACTGTTGACAATACGAACATGAATTTAACTAAAGTTATCTATCGTTAGTCTTAATGCATAATTGGAAACTTTGATATATCAAAACAATATTCTTAAGGGTAAATAAGTATGTAATGTATACTTGCAAGATAAACATATTGAGTAAACTGTATATTGATATAAACTACCTATATAATACTATTATTAATGCTACAGATAGTTAGCAATAAATAGTAATTATGTACTAACTTTCATATAACTATCCTGAGTAATAACAGTAATAGGTCTGTAACTATACATATTCCTAGCATACCGCCATACGACTTGCTGGCTTTTGCTATGATTCGATAAGTTGAATTTGAAGAGTTTGAAGGATAAATAAAAGTTAGATAAGAAAATGATATTTCTTACAATACACTATCACACACAAATATTGAAATATACTAACTTATATTCACACTAACTTAAGTTTGCTTGGTTCAAAATTAAATTTTTATAACATCTCGTCCCAAATTGGTCTTTTATAATAAGCTCATCGTTATCGTTATTAAACTCTAAATACTTTCAGAAAAATGAGCAACGGACGGGGTAAGGCGGCTGAACAACTCAACAGGTGGAAGAATTCTCATAACGCCGTATGTCCCTTCAATTCTTAAATCTCTAAAATCATAAGCAATTAATATTTCAAATTCCAAAAATGACTCAGAATTGATGTGTCAATTATGAGATCTTAAATTTTAGGCTCCTGATCGCATTATCAATTACAATGGATGTCCTTTGCCTTCCGTTACAAGTTCGTTGACTGTTGGACCAAGAGGACCTCTTTTACTCCAAGATACAAATTTCATCGAGCATCTTGCCAATTTTGATCGAGAGAGAATTCCAGAGCGTGTCGTTCATGCTAAAGGAGCTGGTAAAGTTTTGAACAAATTATTGTTTCAAAGTTCTTTATGAAAAATGAGAAGAAATATGAAGAAACGTTCCTTTGTTTCAATTTAAGGTGCGTTTGGATACTTTGAGGTCACTCACGACATTACGAAATACTGCAAGGCCAAGTTGTTTGAAAAGATTGGGAAGAAGACTCCATTGGCCATACGATTTTCGACAGTTGCCGGAGAACGAGGATCAGCGGACACTGTCAGAGACCCAAGAGGATTCGCTTGCAAATTCTACACCGAAGATGGAAATTGGGATTTGGTTGGGAACAACACGCCGATTTTCTTTATTAGAGATCCAATCCTTTTTCCTTCATTCGTTCACACTCAGAAGAGAAATCCAGAAACTCATTTGAAGGTTCACATTTACGAGTCTTTATCTTTAATTCTAAATATGACCATTTTATATTTATAAACCTAAATGTATATTATCTAAATGATAATTTAAAATGGATCATCAATTTCATCAATGTAATGAATGGCAATCATTTATATGAAAAGCGAATTAACTCCTTAATGAATATTTTAAAAATGCTTATAGGATCACGACATGGCCTGGGACTTTTTTACTCTTCGACCAGAAACAACCCATCAAGTTTGTCTTCTTTTTTCGGACCGCGGAATCCCTGACGGGTTTCGACATATGAACGGCTATGGTTCTCATACATTCAAGTTGATTAACGCTGATGGTCATCCAGTCTATTGCAAATTCCACATGAAAACAGACCAAGGAATCAAAAATTTAACAGTTGACAAGGCCCACAAACTATCTGCCGACGACCCTGACTATGGAATCCATGACTTGTACAATGCAATTTCAGAGGGTAAATTCCCCTCATGGAGCATGTTCCTCCAGGTGATGACATTTGAGGAAGCCGAGAAATTCCGCTGGAATCCATTTGATCTCACCAAGATTTGGCCCCACAGCCAATTCCCCCTCATCCCCGTTGGGAAAATGGTCCTCAATCGGAACGCCGAGAATTACTTCAACCAAGTGGAGCAAATGGCCTTTTCTCCGTCCAACATGGTTCCAGGCATTGAGGCCAGCCCTGACAAAATGCTCCAAGGAAGACTCTTCGCCTATGCCGACACGCACAAACACCGTCTTGGACCAAACTACGTTCAACTTCCGGTCAATTGCCCAATGCGGACTGGCACGGCCATTGCAAGTTACTCTCGTGATGGCCCCATGAACTTTGCTCAACAGGTTAAACTTTTCACAGTTCCTCTTTATCAATAATATATTATAAGCTTGATTAAATTATCATGCATTTCATAAACATAAGCTCACTTGGAATATAAATACCAAAAAGTTATTGGAGGTAAATATTTAAATCCAAATACGAGGGAACGAAGGTTTTATACAAATAATTGATATCATAAACTCATATTTCTCTTTAATAGTTAAATAACTTTATTAATTTAAAAAGTTGATTTTTTGTCGACGGATCGTCGATGGAAGATGTTTAGGCATACTTGACACGTCAAGTACATGGAGTTACGAAGCGATGCAATAAAAATGAGTTTCGTCATGCGACTCAGAATGCTTAGAATGATGTCTCAGGAATCATTTGTTTCTTAATATATTTCTATCCGAGATAGAAATTTAAACGTAATTATGATTCTGGGAAGCAATGCAAATCATTAACTGTCAATTATTTAAACATTTTTTAAAAAACTTAATACATTTTATAAAGTGAGTTTATATTTATGAAATGAGTTTTGCTTTCTCTTTTTTAATTTAATTTCTATTTATTTCTATTATATATTGTTTTTTGTTATACTTTCTAGTATTTTCATTTATGACTCATTTTCTGATTTGTCCGTAAACCTTATTTTTATATCAGTTAATTTAACATATTGTATTATCAAATTGATTTAATAAAAGTTGGTTAAATTATGAAATTTTTTCAAGTGAGTTTGTTTATGAAATGCATGAAAATACATTTTGATAGGGAGGAGCTCCAAACTACTTCCCAAATAGCTTCAATGGTCCGATGGAATATCCTAAATACGCGGCATCAACATTTCACTTGTCCGGAGACGTTCAACGCTACAACTCGGCCGATGATGACAATTTTACTCAAGCTGGGAATTTTTGGTCAAAGGTTAGAAATCAAATATCTGTATAAAATTCGCAGAATTAAAAGAGGGATTATAAACCAGAATTTTTAAATATTTCAGGTTTTGAGTAGCGACGAGAAAAAACGCCTAGCTGGGAACCTTGGAAGTCATTTGAAAGGAACTCAGGAGTTCATTCAAGAGCGAGCCATTAAGAATTTCACTCAAGTGAATCCCGAATTAGGACGGATGATCCGAGACGTGATGAGGAAACCTGAACACTACGGCTCAACTGCAGCTCACTTTAAGCATACGTCCAACCTCTAAAGATTTCCAATGACAAAGTGCATTTGACAGGATGCTTCGAATTGAAAATCAATTAGAATAAAGTAATATTGAATTCTTAGCTTTTATTAATTGATATATTAATTAGTCATTAAATAAATCATATTTTTAAATAAAGTCTTATCGAAATTAACAAAACACACATATTCGTATCAATAGCTTTGATTGATAATAACAATTATCAATAAAATTAAAAAAAACTTGAACAATGGAACCAGGGATATGAAAACAAAATGCTCTCACGTAAGAGTAAATATCCCTCAAGACGGAGCTATTAGAAGTCAATAATTAAAAGGGATAGCTTCTCCATCATGCTCCTGTTTGATATAAGAATTACCATAATCTCCATCGTAGTCGTCTCCATACGGGGGATAGTCATCTTGAGGCTCATCCTTTACCCTGACATTGTGATGCCCCATATTCATATCCATCTCGTTCATCTTAAACCGATTTTTATCCCTATCCCTGTGTTCCCTATCTCCCCTCTCTTTATCCCTCTTCTCCCTTTTCTTGTCCTTATTCTCGCGCGAACGGCTCCTGTGGCGCTTCTTCTCTCGCGACCGAGAACGCTTTCTAGGTCGTTGTTCCTCACCTTCCTCAGGGTTACCATTGTCCTTATCCTTTCGGTCCCGAGACCTTGAACGTCGTCGCTTCCGATCCACACGCTCCCGGTCTCCACCACGTTCTTTCTCACGGCTCCTGTCAAACATTTTAGGTCACCCAAAAATATTAAGTACTTTGATCTCAATATACATTTCAATAGCTCATGATAAAATACTTCATTAAAACGACTAGGAACTTCACAGAGCTCATGAATAAATTGTAGGTAATGTTAAAAACTGTTAAATACGTTCGTCTTCGGTCAATGCGCTCAGGTCTATCCCTGCTCTCTTTATGTTTATTATCCCTTGATCTTTCCCTCCTTTCACGATCCCTGTCTCTGTCCCGATCCCGGTCGCGATCCCGGTCTCTCTCCCGCTTATCATCTCGAAATCGATCGCGATCTGGATCTTCTCGGCCTGATATCTTTACATTGACTTCCGGGCCTCCTCGTCTCGTCCCACCTAATCCCCCACCTGCGTACATAAAAAAACTTCAACAATTGTTTTAAATTGAGTATTATAAATTAAAAACAAAAATTAACATATAAATCGTATAAATGGTAAAAGTTTTTACCAAGCCTCCTTGGAAGCCATCCTTTGACCGTTCGGCCTCGTTCAACGTCGACGAGGACACGTCGCCCATCAATTTTCTTCCCGTCGGCATGTTTATAAGCAGCTAAAAATTAACGTATCGATAAATCCCATACAAATTAATTTTGTATCGAAATGGGCCTACACGAGTTTTTGATGAATACTTATTTATAAAATAACCTCTTCAACTAAAATCTTCTCCGAATCTACAATTCCCTAAATACCTACAAGATTTTATTTCATAGCTGCAATAGATCATATTTGATGAAAATGAATATAAAAGGCAAAAAATTTCAAATGCTCCGTTTAAAATTCTTATCCATTTCTCTTTTCCTCTCATTTGTCATCTCTCCAAGAGATTCTTTGGTCTCCGAGCGAGATGATTTTTTCCTAAACTCTGATTCATCATATCTATCAACTTGAATCCTTTCAAGTGGTCAAGAATTAAAAAGAATGCTATAGCCTCCTCAACTTCCATTTATTCCTCATAAGGTTGTGTATGAACGAAAGGATCTCTTTTAGTTTAATTTGATGGAAAGGTAAATTAAGGTTACTTATGCTGATCAAATCATATTGAAAAACTCCTAGGCGATATTTAACAGGTGTATGCGAGTGACAAAGGCTAGTCTATCATTTATACAGAGTTAAAAAAAGAAAAACGTAATTTAGAGAATATTAGAAAGAGGGCAAGGCCATTACTTACGTAACACCTACCCATAAACAAAATGAAGACGGATCAGCCTGGATCTCATTTTCAAGTCAGTCTCTAAGGACGAGAGCACAAAGGGATTTTTGTTAAGAAAGAGGTTGGTGGAACTGGGGTGGGGAGGTCACTGGGATTTCACTCTTCAACTCCATCACTTTCAATCAAGTTCAGAGCGAGGGCATAAACGACTCGCAACATGAGTCCCAAGAAGATCCAAAGGGTTCAAAGGTCAAATACGAATTCCTCCGACTTTCAGCCAAAGCCATTTTCATCCACTTACCATATATTTATATATACTTATATAAACATATATGTATAATAAATATGGTTCATACAATTACTAAATTGAATATATAAAACACTGAAAATTCATTTGACTTCCGGGCATTACCAAGCCCAATTCTCCAAATTGGTAATAAGATATACATCATATTTAAGTGAATATAGAAAGTAATTAAGGGGAAACTGAATGAACGTCGTTAGAAATTAAATTTAAATTGGCATAAGTGAAATTGCGAGAAAAAATATTTTATAATTTTTTAGAAAAATTAAAAGTGAACATTACCTGGAAATATGTGGATTTGATGGGAATTTTACTAATAATAAAATATTATCACTTGAATTACAAGTGCTTTTAAATAGAAAAACCCTATATTTTCAGACATTTCACTTGAAATAGGAATTGTAAAGAGAAAAAAGCGTCTCGGGTCAAAAAATTGGAAGAAAATACCTTTTTCATATTACCTGACTCGACATACCTTCGGGTGATTTTTTTTAACTTACTCACAGTGAGAGGGAAAGAGACCACAGGCCGATGAGTTCACTTCCGTTTTCCATGATTCCATTATTACCATTTACCATTACCCAGTCTTACAAGTAGACTCATGAAGTAATGAAATATCATTTAACTAAATTTACCATTAACCACGTTGTACGAAAATACTTGTGGAAATAAGGACGAAGATAACAAGAGATAATTTGGAATCTGTCAATTGGAAAAATTAAATATTTTGAGGAAAATCAAATTGTATAATTGTATGTAAATTGAAAAATACCTTCGGGTCCGAAGTGAGATCGTTTTTAATACCATATGACATATTTAAATAGTTTCTCCTAATCTTACGAATGTTTATGCAAGAACCTCATTTATGAACTCTTTACCTTTGTTTGTTTACCTCTCCACTTCTCTGTGTACGAATTCTGATGAATACCTCTGCAATAGAACCTCGAAATGTCCTTACCAAATCTACTCTGTCTCTTTTTTCTTAACTTATAAAATCATATCATCGACAGTGTGAGATTGTAGAAAATCATTTTTAAATGAAAAATTTTGTAAAATCTTTTTTAAAATCAAAAGTATAATTTTAAATTACAATGAAACTAATTGAATGCTTAATTCAAAATGAAAAATAGTAATAAATCAAGATTAAAATTTTAAAATATAATTGTTAGATTAAAAAAGATATTTAGAAATACATAGTTCTTGAATTAGATTGAATATAGAAAATGTGATTAAATCTTCAATGAAATTCTTGAAAGAGATGAAGAGTGATAAAACGGAATAAGGGAAACGGGGAAATCACTTACAATGCATATCTCTTTCATGTTCGTATTCCACAAAAGCATACCCACGGGACTTTCCGGTCTTCTTATTCACTACCATCATAATCTGCAGAGAAAATTATATAAGATGGACTTTTAGATAATTTTTAATTTTGTCAATTCACAAAAACAAACATCGCATACCTTTTTGAGTGGCCCGTACACTTCAAATTCTCGTTTAAGTTTTGACTCAGAAGTATCAAAATTCTAAAGGAAAAAATCAAATATGAATAGCGATCAGTGAATCTATCTAAATGAACACATTATTAATTGAATTGGCTATAATAATAATTAAAAGCTAATACTTACAATTCGTCCAATAAAAAGAGTTTTGTAAGGGTCGGCCGTCCCAATAACTCCAGTAGGGTTCCCTTTGTATAAAAATATTAAATTAAAATCAATTGTACAGAAATTATCAGGAAAGCTAATTTTTATAAGAAAAACTTTATAATTTTCAAAAGAATTACATAATGCAATTTCTTGTTCTAATTTGTAAGCAACTTGTTCTGCCTTTTCTTTTCTCTTTCTCTCTTGGCGTTCTTCTCTCGTCTCGACTTTGGGAGGTTCAGGAGTTTCGCTTGGATCCTATAACAAACATACGCATCGATGAATTAATTAAATCCAAATAAGGCCTCAATAAATACATGGCATTCAAATGAAGCGAATTAAGAAAATTACCTCAAAGTGGCATAGATATTCACCGACTCCAGTGTAGCCTGTAGTGTGCTTTTCGTGAGATAATTTTGCCACAGGAGGTAAATAAGGGATCGGATCCCGGGCCGCAAAGAGGGCCAATAAATTCGATGGGAGGAATTGAGTCATGACCCGGGTCTCCAATTACACAATACAAGTTTCTTTCTCTCTTCCCACGACCCGCCTTAATCAATAAGGCTCACAAAGAACAATTCTGTAAATATTCGTAAAATCAGAATCACTAAATTTTTATAATCTCCACTCAACCCAATGTTCAATTACATCATGGCAATGGGAATTAAACCTTTGAGGTGACTGTTGAATGGAGTTAAAGCGAATAACTCGTGTCTTCTTGCTTGATATTTGAGCAAGCTTGTGAAGCGTCCTTTCTCCTTTGGATCATAGGGAACTCTCACAGTCTCGCAGTCGCAGTGATTTATTCAGAACCTTGCCCAACTTGCCCCCTTATCTCCTCCAACTTCTTTTCGCTTGCCCAAGTTTAATTACAAAATTTAAATTAACAATTCCTTAAGTAAATTGTACAGCAATAACATAATGAGAAAATTAGTTGATCAACAATGTCAAAGTGCCAGATTATGATTTTTTCAAATAGTTGGGAGAACTTGAAGTTATGTTATCAAATTTGAATTTCAAGTGGTTCTCAATTTTTAGGTTACTGTGAATTCTCTATCTTAATCATTATTTATATCGTATAAAACATTTTATTTTATAATTCACTTACAATTTTTTAATACTATTAATTAAGCCTGTTAATTAAAAGTTAGCTATTTAGTGTTGTATTTTGTATAAATATTTGTCAACAAACAATCAGTTTTTGTTTTTGCTATGTATCGTATTCTCTCTGTTTGAGCTTAAGGGTATAATAAAAATATTTGAAGTATACCTTATTAATTTAATTGTAATATCGGTCAATTTAATAGGTCATTTACTCAATAATACTCACTATGAATTTGATGAAATACCGGGCTGGATTTTCTTTTGCTCAAAATATTTACAAAATAAGGTGATATTTCTGATATTTTACGCAATCTGAACCCGAGCTATAAAGTTTAATTTCAATTATAAATTTTATTTCTATATTTAGTACTTTGCACTTAGTACTTTGTCAAATGGTGTTGTAGTTATATATATTTTACTTTTAAATATTAAAATTGATCTTTTCTAATATAAAATATATTATGTTAATTTAATATATGGAATTTCTGTTTAATCTTCTTTTATTTTAACAGAAAATTAAACCAAATTACCAACTGCATGTCAACTGGAAGATTTTCTAGAGTAATTGAAAACATTAGCTCAGATGACTTACCTGGAAAACCAAATGATGAAGAAATAAAAAACTACCAAGAAATATGCGACAAGTTTAAATCCTTTTCGAAAAAGGCGATAGAAGGAGGTTTCTAATTATATCCTTTCAAAATGATAAAATGCTTATCTAATTAGAATTCAATTCAACTCTTGTTAATTTTGTAGATGATTATTGTATTTATATTTAAGGTTTAAGTTAATGGTAATCATTTTTTAAAGGTGGCCCAAAAGGGATTGAAAGACATGTTAATAAGAATAAAAAAGTCCTTGTACGGGAACGAATTAAAATGCTCTTGGATGAAGGAAGCCCTTTTTTGGAAATTGGACAAATTTCAGGATTTGAAATGTTTTATGGTGACATCCCAAGCGCTGCAACGGTTTGTGGTAAATTACACTTTGTTTATGTGTACACTACAACTGCAATATTAATTATAAATTTTAATCAAGTATCTTGAAGATTAAAATTATTGATTATTAAAAGTCATCATTAATTTCGAAATTAAAAGGAATTGGGCGAATAAATGGAGTATACTGCCTCGTGAGTGGAAATGATGCAACTGTCAAAGGCGGAACTTATTTCCCAATTACTGTTCAAAAAAGTCACAGAAGTCAAGAAATTGGAGAGACTAATCGACTCCCGTGCATTTACATGCCCGACTCTGGTGGAGCTTTTCTTCCTCTTCAAGTATATTATTTTTCTCCTTAAGTTCTTTCACTCTTTATAATAAATGAGTTTTTTTAAATTTCCAGTCAGAGATTTTTCCGGATCGGAAGCATGGTGGACGAAGTTTTTACAATCAAGCTGTGATGTCGTCACTTGGGATTCATCAATTAGCTGTAGTCTGTGGAAGTTGCACAGCAGGCGGAGCTTACAACCCAACCATGTCTGATGAAGTCGTAATGATTGATCAAATAGGAAAAATCTATTTGGGAGGTCCTCCACTTGTCAAAGCCGCTACAGGAGAAATCGTCACAGATGAAGATTTAGGAGGCGCATGGCTTCATTGCAGGTTTTTAACTAAAGACCTGATAATTTTCTTTAAGCTAAAACATTTATTTTTATTGTCATTAATTATATTTTTTCTAACAAATCTAGCGTCAGTGGATGCACTGACTATTTCGCAAAAGACGAGAAAGAAGCATTCCAGATGTGCAGAGACATTGTTGAGTCTTTGAATATGAAAACCGTAGAAAAGAGAAATTTTCAAGAGCCAGAATATCATATCACAAATTGGAACGGTGATTTAACCAAAAACCAAAATTTTGATCACATTCTAATTAAATCATTATTCAAGAACATGGATTTTTAAGGATTTTTTCTATATAGATTATGGCACAAGGGAACATTTAAGTAAGACTGAAGTTTACGCCATTATTGCATCCATTCTTGATGGTAGCAAATTTAAGGAATTTAAAACTTATTATGGCCCTGGGATAATTGTTGGAACCGGCTATATACAAGGGTAAATAATTGGATATTACATTATTTATGCTTCAATAAGTAAACAGAACTTATTATATAAAATATACTAATCACATTTAATTAATTTAATATTTTTATATTTACTTTTATTCAAATACTTGTTTGAATAGAAATATGATCGGAATTGTGGCCAACACTGAAGAGATTCTCTCAGCTGAGAGTCAAAAGGCGAGTCACTTTATGGACATGTGCAGCCGACGGAGGATTCCAATTCTATTCCTTCATAATTCCCTTCCGGCTGGATCAAGGAATTTCAACGAGTTGGATCAAATGGTGCTTAAAGATAGAGCAAAAATGATTTCAACTCTTGCAACCGTCTCTGTTGAGAAAATAGGAATTACCTTAACATCCTGCACTGAAGACGATTTTCTACTTATGGTCAGTACAATTGTTTTTGATCTTTCATTTTGATGAGGGTTAAACAATGGTTTTATGCATAATATTTAGTATTTTATTATTACAATTGCCAATTAACTTTGTCTTGTTGATAATACTGATTTAGTGTGGGCCTTCATTTAATCCTAATTTCAACTGTATGTGGCCAAACTCGACCATGAGCAGATTTCCAATGGAAGCGTCTGAGCGAATGAATGTTTCGCTCGATGGAGAAACCATTGATGCATTCTACTCTGCTTTTAATATCCTAACGGATGCAATTATTCTTCCTGAAAATACCAGAGAGGTTTCATAAACTTAAAAAAATTTCAGCTATGTAGTTAAGAATTAAAAATCCTATTAAATGAACAGGGAATAATGATGAAAAACAATTATGTTTCATAGACTGTTGGAGAAATGTTGAGGATATTTCAACAAAAGCGGTTGAACCCACAGGAAAATCGAATAAGCCCAGTGCTCCGTATGTGATCAATTCGACAAATTCAAAAATCATGTCCCTGTTTAATAATCTTGATATTATTTTACATACTTTTACCTATAAAGTTCATTTTAAATGTTAAAAAAAAGCTAACTACATTTATGAGAATACATGGTGCATATTTTACTATTTATTAATAAATAAATACATTTATATAATAAATAATGTTCATCCAATAAATTATGAACTTGAATTAAACACAAACACATAACGTTTTATAACATTTATTATAAGAAAACTTAAGAATGTAAGGTATTTTTCAAGAAAGTATTAAAAAACAATGCTTATTTTCATTTGCTCTTTTTACTGAATCTGTCAAGAGGATCTTGGGAAAGAACCATTTTGTTTTTCTTATTTCTCTTTTGGGATTCTTCTTCCATCTTTTCCTCTTGGAATTGTTTACGAGCGTCTTTGATTCGAAGTTCGGATGTGAGTGCTTGTTTGATACGCGGAACCTTTGCGTTCTTCCTCTTCATTCTATGAGCAAGGTCGATATCGGCTTTCTTGACGTATCGCGGCTTTTGCTCTGTAAGCTCTACAACGGCCCCCACGTCCACGTCACCAAGTATTCCATTTTCAAGAGAGATCAGCTCTGGTTGAATCTAAAGAATGATTAATAAGCTTATTGTTAGCGTAATAAAAACTAGTTTCTATTCATACTTCAAATAAATATTAAATAAATAAATATTGGAATAAGAATCTTAATAGAAATCATCCTTATGTATTTATAATGAATTTTGTATTTTTTTTACCTTTTCAAGCAAAGATTTGACTTCTGCTTCACGTCGTTGTCGTTTCGTTTGGAATGGATTTCTTTCAAGTGCATCAAAGTTCGCCTCACCAGCCCCTTTATTGGTACACCAAATGCTCATTCCGGACCTTATTCATACTTTTACTTAATCAAAAGTATTTGCAAACCTGGGATGATAATGGATTCAAAACCCCGATCCGTTCCAACGCCCAAAATGTCTTCAAAGGGACAAAAGGACAAAGAAGAAATTCGAGAAGAACTCGTGTGCTTCAAATATGGCTTTTGTTTTATTCCCACTTCTTTGAACACCTGAAAATTCAAATAATCTTTAAAACTTGGCATTTACCGTAATAGGACTACTTATTAAATATAAAATGGATTTTCACCATTGTATTGTTAGCAGTGGCCAGAGATAGAAGTCCAGTTTGACTAAAATTGAGCTCAGTTGCCACTCCACTTCTTACTGACATAAGTGGAGCGAATGAATTACGAAGATCCCAAATACGCATTGTTCCATCCCGACCCCCAGTAGCCATTAATCTTTAATTGTAGCAGAGTTTGGGAATTAATACAGTTAAATTATTTATAATTGCTTTACCTTCCAACAGAATCAATCGCAAGGGCTGAGAGCGGCGCAGCGTGTGTGAGTACAGAAGCAGCGGGTTTTTTCATTGAAGGTGCCCACAAGGTAACCGTGCCATTTGAGTGTCCACAAAACGTCATGGCATTAGCTGGATTTGTCTTTAAAATTCCAAGCGGTCCGTTTCTTGCTCCAAATGAAGCAATGATCTTACCAATTGAAACATCGACCCAACTAAGGAACCCTGATTCGATAATTCTCATTAGCTCATTATTCATCAATGGAAATAAGATTAATTGATTTGATTAATAACCAGATTGATGCCCAGCAACAAGAAGGAAATGATAAGGCAAAAAGTCGAGCTTCATGATCTTGTCAAGGGTTTTAAGACAATGGACCTCAATTCCTTGGTTGTCGTAAATGTACGTCCACTTTTTTTGAGCAACGGCAAACATCATTTCATTATGAAGCCATCTGAAAATGAAGCAGAATTTAATAAGTATTTATAGGCACAATTTTTTAATTGTCATTTGTAAGTATTAAAAATAAGAATAAATGACTTTACTTGACATCGTGAACACTTTCCATAACATTCATTTCACAAAGAAGATGTTTAGTGATCCAGTCAAAAGCCGCCACATGACCTTTCCGCCCACCAAGAAGCAATTGTCGACCATTGAGAGTATAAGAATGGCAATATGGACCAAATTGATTGAGTTGAAGTGAGAATCCTTTGGTAGCTGTTGCGAGATCCACTTGCTTCAAAATGTCGATTTGTCTCAGTGCCAGCGTAGACTCGTCCTCTTCAACTTCGATGCCGCTAAAATAAATAAGACAGAAATACTTTATTAATAGAGAAATCAACTATAAATTAAAATAATTAGCATTTTTTATTTTAATTATTATTAAAAATACCCTGAATCTTCAAGAAGCAAAATTTCGGTTCTAGCAGCTTGATCAATACTTTGAGTAATCTTCTCATCCTTTTTAATTATCTTTTCTCTCCTTGTCTTCGTTTTGATGGCGGACTTTCCTTGCTTGGTGAGTCCATAACCTCGTGAATACTTTTGCAAGATTTCTTTTGGGATTTCTGGCCGTGAATATTCCTCGGGTTCCTCATCTAGAACTTCTTTAATTTCCTTCTTGAAACCTTTCGATTTCATAAAGGGTCGGCGTGACATTATTATTTTGAGTAAACTATTTGTTTGTGCTTAATTGCAAGTGGAAAGACGCTCCTTTAATAACAAGATAGTTAAAGGATTCTTTATAACGAAAATTTCGACAAACTATAAAGTTGAGGTTTGAGAAAATGCCGTAAAATGTGAAGGAAGTCGAGGATTCCTCAATTCTCTGTTCAGGATAATAAAATAACATGTGCGAAGTTCAATTTTGCTGATCGTGATCACGACTTAGCGTGGATTTATAAAGTTTCAGTATGCCTCAAATTTGAACTTTACGAATAGTTATATTGAGAATATTATGTAGTTCCAACTATAGCTATAGTGGGAAACTTATTAAAATATGGACACCTATTTATAAATACCTATATGTACATTTCATTCAATTATGCCAAAATGAATTTGAGTCTAATCAACTATGTATAATATGTTCCATTTCTATTAATTAAAGTTATGTTACATTATACGTCATTGAAACTCCTTATTTTAATTTAAAATTACATTTAAGTATTTGTATGAAAGTATGTGCATAAATTTTTTGCCGCAGTTTAATCATACTTACATCAAATGGCATAGTACTATAAACTATAATGAATTAATTATGTAGGCAATGTAGGTATTTACTATGAAGTTCATTGTAGCAAATTAATTTGTAAGAAAACAACAGTCAAGTTATACGCATCTAGCTATGCAAGTTGATCCAACACTAGCAAGTCAACATTAAATGTTTAAGCATAGTGTTTAATTATAAATAAATGATGAAGTTAAGTCTAATTTGACCCTGTGGTTTTTAATTTCTTTCACCTTCACCTTGCCTTGCGTGTTCTCTAATTCAATCATCTTTGGTTGCCATTTTTAACGTCTCTGTTATGCTGACTTGGCGTCTTCTAACGAATAAGACAAACTTCACACATTCTAACAAAATCTCTTATCATCTTACTACATATTTGAAATGAATTAGCTTAGCTAATACTACTAAACTAGAAAATTTCAACATGGACAATATAAGATTGTAGATACTCAAAGCTTTTTATTCAAGAGAGAGAATTGCATTATCTATCTTTGAATTTAGGCCTGTATATTAATAAAAGTAATGTCGATTTAAATGTATCATATTTCGCTTATCTGTAATTCACTGTATACTTAAGCCATCCATATAAAATTGATAGAACAAATGAAGTAATTCGATGCTTATTTAATTTATCAAAGAGACGAGTGTTAGTCGAAATGAAGAGTGTGGGTTAAATAATGGAAATGTGATTAGTAGGGGAAGTGACCCCCTTTGTCATTTATTTTATTGCATGGCAAGACGACTCGGGTCACGTGTGAATACTGACTATCGGAGATTCAAGAGACGAGGACGCCCCAAGGATGTGAGACTCGGCCGTAATAAATGTCCGTCAGGTCCGTGCAAATCCGGTTGTAAATAGGAGCCTCGTGCTCAGCCGTTGGAACATCCACGACCATATCACCGTACGAGACAGATGAAACGGGACAGACGATGCACGCCGTCCCTGCACCGAACATCTCGAGAAGCTGGAATAAATCAAAAGCCCGGCTTAGCTCGTATGAGACTAATCATTGAATCGGTAATTGTTGTTTGACTAAAGAACTTCAACTATACGACTCACCTTTCCCTTTTCCCTCAAACGGACGAGCTCAGACATTGTGATAGGTCTCTCAGAGACTTGGAACTCTCCCCAGGATCTCGTGAGGTCGAGAATACTCTGCCTTGTGACACCAGGAAGGATGAGGCCATTGAGAGGAGGAGTCACCAGCTCCCGCTCTGAAAGAAAGAACTCCTCATCTCGGCCCTCGCCACAGTCCTTCCTTACTTCCACTCTCATTGACGAAGAAGACGAAGATGTTCATCGTCCCGACCTCCGTGAGCTGATGATCGTCCCCATAGAGCCACAGAACCTATTCGAGTTCCCAGAGAAAATCCCATCAATAAAATAAATACAATCAAAAGGAAATAGAGTGATGTAGTCTTTAGAAAGACGGATGTAATATACCTGCTGGAGCCCCTTGTCCTCCGCAGTCCTCTGCACGAAGACGGTCGGAGCGTAGTTTGCACCCAGCTTCGTATCACCACAACCTCCAGGCCAAGCCCGAACGAAATGCGGAGAGGCGAGGAGAGACACCGGCTTAAATCCTGTAGCAAAGTAGGGTCCAACAGGGCAGAGGATGACGTAGAGAAGGGCCTGATTCGAGCAAGCCACGCCGAGACTCGGGTCCGTTCCAATTATCGTTGGGCGAATGTAGAGCGACGAAGTCTCGGAATGGGGAATCCACTCCTCCTCGATCCGAATCAGACGTTTGAGACAGGAGATTAAATCTTGGGGTTCGAACTCCGGCAGCAGCGTTCGTTTCGCTCCCCTCAACATCCGCTTCATATTGAGGTCTGGTCGAAAGAGACGGATTTTCCCATCAACCCCTCGGTACGCCTTCATTCCGTCGAAGAGCTAGAGAGAACATTTTTAATCCCCTTCTGCTCGTGTGTGCGTGAGGATGAAATAAGCTCTTGTTTACACAGCAGATTAGAGAACAAGTTTGTTTACACCTTCAAAGGTTCATGTTTGCAATTGAAGTTGCAAAGAATCCCCTATTATGATTCCTACTTGCATTCCCCATCAAAGCTCATCCCTGAGTCAAGAATTCAGAGAATCATAAGAATCCCAACAACATGGGTTAGCATAATAATTCCTAGAATTGATCCAACTCATGCCATTCTACCTAATTGAGCCTAATAAATACTTGATGCGTCATAAGTAATAAAAAAAGGGTCCACTTACTTCGATCGCATAATGCAAGACTTTCGCGGCCGGATGGATGGCGAGATCGTGAACGGGACAAATGAGGGGTTTTCCCCAACCAGCCCCTCTTTCCCACTCCACTTCCAGCATGTGGTCCGTGAAAGACTTCCCGAACATGAGCTGAGACACGTGGGGTTTGGGACGCAGATCCTCCGGCTTCGACAGCCGCACTTCCAAGTCCCCATACTGGACGGGGAGGAGTTAGGAAGGGTCGGGTCGAACGGCGGGGCCTTACCCGGAACGAAGCCGCCTCAGAGAGTTGGCGGGAGAGGGGGCGGGCGCGGAGCGCACGAAGGGGGCCCACCACGGCCCAGGCCATATCGAACTCTGACTTCTCTGCCGCCTCGTCGGACCTCACCACTGCGGATGCCCAATCACAATTCGCGCAGCCTCCCCCACCTCATATCCAGATCCACCACGCCAAATTCCATAGGGGCAGAAAGGGAAAGTTCGCGTAACTCTCGCTTATTGCGTCTTAGACAAACGCTGGCCCTTAGGAGCTCTGGTCCTGAGATGAAAGTCAAAACCCGCGGCTCATAATCCCCCAAATTCACTCCTGGGGAAGATTCTGCCCATCCAATGCGATCAACTCCTCTGTCAAAAATGAGCAGAGGAAACGTAGAGGTTTGGCGAATTGAGAGATAATGTGACCTTTAAAACCATCTCTTCCCCTTATCATCATATATGCTTTTTATTAAATTCATTCACTCCTTGAATATATGAAAATTGAGGTACAATACAAATATATGTGTAGACTTTGATTTTATGCCTACCGACCCACTGATAATATTAATTTGAATTCTAGTTTATTATTTATCATACATACTCTACATACTCAAACCGCTCTAATGGTATTTAATCCGCCACCATAATCCCTCTTCAATACTTATTAGGCATGCAATTACGGTATTTACCTTTCAGTGAAGTCTCTATACAATGTGATAAGTATTAAACTACTTACGTGAAAAAGGAATTAAACTTTCGTGATCTATAACTCTACCCTTGTGAAGAATGCAGTTTTGCTCTTTTTGCGACTTTCATCATCGAAAGGAACATTTCGGCTAAATATACGTACACAGTCTATATAATCATCTTTACTTTTCGCATCCATGTTTCCGCTCTAGCCGATCTCCCATGAGGGATATAGGCGCATAGGTGTATAGAAAACTCCTACGGAAGGACTCTTACCTACGTCAGTCTGATGTTGGATGAAAATGTATCGATCTCACACCGAAATGACTTAGTATTTATATTTGCCAAGAAAACCTAATGAAATCAAGACTGACTTTTGACTATTAATTTATAAACTTACATACTTACATACCTAATTAGGATAATAGCCATCATGATCTTTCAAATGTATAGGAATAATATAAAAAGTCTTTTATTCTTTTAAATGGTCATATATGCCCTGAGTATTTTTCTCGCTTCACCCGATCGACCGGAGTCAACGTATATTCGAGCAAGGTTGAACACTGCCTCTCGTCCAAGTTCCCCATTTAAACACTTTTCGTAGTATTTCCTGGCTGACGGAAGAAGACCAAGAAAATGAAGTGCTCGTCCCATGTTGTAGTTAATTTCATCTTCATACCCACGAAGCGTCGCGTAACGGCGGAAAAACCCAAGAGCATGAACAGCCACCTGATGATAACCAATTAATGACAAGATATTATTATCTTCTAATCAAAATCAATCACTGCCAAAAACATGAATAGTATAAGCACCATGCACTTAAAGCCTTAAACACAACCCCAAATATATTTGTTCAGAAGCCAATTTTTCATTATTTGTCTCAAATAGAGACAAAGGGTCTTTGATGGAGAAGATAAGAATGTGACTAATTAGATGTAAAAACCCTTCCAAGTTTTTGAGTAAATGAAGCGGATCTTAATTGTATCTAGCCCATCAAGGGGTGATCGTTAGAGTGCATGTGCATACATAGAATGAAGGGAATTAGTAAATGAAGAAGGTCACCTGGCCTCGAGAAACCGTCGTCTTTTGACTCAGGATGTGAAGAAGGGTGATGGCGAGCATAAGGGGAATGATGGGATTATTAGGTTGTTTTGGCTCCAAAACGGCATAATCCATCAGAGCATACTTGTACGTCCCAGATGTGAAAGAGAGATGTGCAGCGAGAAGTGAAAGACCTGGGTGATTGGGGTAGCGACGAAGAAGCCGAAAGATTTGTTTTCCATATCGATTGCTCTCCACACGCCCAGCCGCAATGGCAAAGAGATTCAAAGCTCCTCTCGACTAAAAATAACAAAAATCCTCTTTGTCACTCTCCATTTCTTTTCACGTTGACCATTTGATGAAATTCAAATTTTACCTTTGGAATGAGAGACATGGCGTTCCTCACGAGTAAAGGCACAATGTGAGTATCGTTATTTAAAAGCGCGGCATAGAGCGCTTGACATCTTAGTTCCTTCTCAGCTCCTGGTAAGGTGGCAAAGAGTTTTGAACCGCAAGCTGTAAAGATGAGCCTTGAGAGAAGATCCGAACGATGGGCATTCAAGAGAGAATGGACGAGTCTCAAATAAACGTCCCACTCGCCCTCAGCATCAGCTGCTTTCTCGACCCACCGATCGGTATTTGGATCTCTGGATTCTTCTCCTCGACGAACGCGTTCAGACTCAACGACACTGCTACGCTTTTCCATAACACCTGTGCTAAACACGGCTGAGAAACAAAAATCTATATTGTGACATTGCATCTTAAATATTGAACAAGCAATCTTCAATTAATTATTAAGACGGTAATATCTGAATTATTATAGCAGTATAAAAAATCTATTATTCTTAAATTGTTTAATTCATTCCACATTCTAAACTATCTATTTATTTGCATGAACAATTAACCTTTGGTATCTTCAATGGACCTTAAATGAGGAGCGTGTCTTCCGAAGAGGGACAAAGCAGACGTGTAAAATTGAGGAAGCAACCCGCGCTTGAGCAAGAGAAGGCAACGCTGCAAGAGAAGTTCCCCGTCTAAAGGTTCTTCTTCAACTTGTTCCAATGTCCGAAGAGCCGCGTCCGAGCGCCCAAGCTTTTGAAGAACAATGGAGAGATTCAACTTGGCTCCGGACTGTTGAGGCGCGAGGGAAACTACTCGTTCAAATCCAGCCGCAGCTTCTTCCAGCCGATCAGAGAAATAAAGTGACTCGGAAAGTCTGAGCCAAGTAAGGGCAACTCCATAGGAATCGCTCTTGGTCAGTGGACTGAGAACTTCCACGGCCTCTGCGTATCGCTTGGCTCCCATGTATGCTTCTGCCACATCAAGATGAATGTCACCGTGGGATTCCACTTTAGTGGCCTTGATTCGCTCAACGACGTCTCGAGCCAAATCACTTACTCCTAACCCTATTAGCGTCGCTGCAACCTTATAACAAATTATTTGATTATTTATTAAACAATTAGATTAAAGATGTATAATTTCTAGATATAAACCTGATGCTGAGTTATTCAGTATTTTATAATTAAATAAAGAGTTTATATAAAATAGTAGTTGGATTTCTCAAAAGAAAAATTCGCTTTTACTTTTCCTGCAATGTCAATTGGAAGAGCGGATGGAACGATGAGTTGAAGATTTGGATGATGAAGAGCTTCAACGACGCGTTCTTCGCTTTCAAAACAACTTTCATCGAGTGGGGGAACGAATCGGAGAGGAGTGAAATGAGCAAGAATTAATAAACTTTCAGAGGGACGACGCAGCGTCAAGGCTGTTTCACAAACCAGATTGATCTCTAAACAAAGAAGAAATAATGATTTATTTGTGGTTTCAACTTTTTTGAATATAATACATTGGATTTTTAATTGCCTTTAGATGAAACATGTTTGGGATATTCTCTAAATGCCCTTAAGAGGTGTTGAAGAGCCTCTTCGGTCTTTTCCTCGGTAGCGGCGAGACGAGCGAGGGAAGCGAGAACAGACACGGCAACTGCACCGTCTTTGGGCTTTAAGCTCAAAATCCTCTCATATGTCTTCACAGCCATTCGAGCATTTGAGAGTTTCTCGTAACAAAAAGCCTTGCGTAGCTCCAGCTCTATATTTCCTTGTTCCGAGAGGAGAGCTAATATTTTTTATAAATTAATCCATGAAGATGCCAATTAAATCAAGCGAATTGTATAATGGTAGAATTGAGTGACAATTAATTGAGCAATTTAACTGAATTCATTTAAAATCATTCTTTTACCTTTGTTGAGACAGACAAGGGCTTGTCGATAGGATTCCTGTTCAAGAGATTTCTCAGCTAGACTCGTCCATTCTTCACAAGCTTTTGGATTTATGAACGCAGCGATAAGAGAAAACTGAAGAGCTTTGTCAAACATTTCAAGGCCTTCATGCGCGAGAGCGAGAGTCCGATAAGGTTCAATAAAAGTTGGTTCTAAAGAAATAGCAAATTAACACAATATTTGTAATTTTGCCAATTTAAAGAGTAATCATGACATTACGTTCTCGAATCACTTCATTGCAAATGTCAATTGACCCTTGAAGGTCTCCACGGGCGTAACGTAAATTCGCTTCTCCAAGCATGTTCTGAAGGGTTGGTGACATTTTTCTTCGTCTTCTTGTTGTAAAACCTCCACGCTCAGGAATCTCGGATACTTCAGAAGAGGATTCTTGTCCGAGAAATTTTTGAAATTCCGAAATAGTCGAATCTTCAGTTGGAAGTTCTACGAATATTTTTTTCTTTTTCGGCGGTGCTTCTACAATATCTTCATTGTCAGATGAGCTTGAATCGTCACTTGCCTGGTCGAGGGGTTCGCCCATTGCAGCAGCGAACATTTTCAATGACATCGCTCCTGTGATAAAACCCAATTAAAACTTTAAAAGAATGATCAATTGGAAACATGAGGCTGATGTATGTAAGTAAGGGAGCAATAATTAGATTTTAGAGAACAGGTTCAAACCTGACAAACTTTGCATTATTATTATATTCAATCTAACCTGATCCAATAAAATAAACCAAAGTAAACAATAGGTTAAGTTGACTAATTTTTAGCATGGATTCGAGTTTAGATCTAAACGCCCATTAAATTCAATTTATAAGTCTCTATAATCTACATACTTGCAGCTCCCTTAGATCAGTGGAAATATGAAATTTTTATTCAAAGTACCAGCGAGATATTCTTTCGTGGCTTTCCTAATTTCTTCGGCTTTCTCTGAAGCTTCTTTAATAGCTGCTTCATCGTTAACTTCTTGGGCATTTTCATCATCTTCGTCGAATTCCATTACTGACATAGGACCAAGCGTCGTTACATCCCCTTCTTCCATTTCGACGATACTTTCGTCCATTGTTCAGTTAACAATCTAAATCAAATATATATATTTGAATATTAAAAAGCTTCTTCGTCAAATAAAAAAATACAAAATATACATAACTCCTAAATATTAATTCACACAACCAAGCAAACATCAACTACCAATTGTTATGATTAGAAAAGATTTTTTATTATTCATATATATAATATTTATAAGGTTCGTAGAAGGTAATGCAAATTGAAATTAAATCAAGCTTTTATAATAATAGTACCTATATAGTAAGAAAGTTACACAAGCTATTTGTCAGAACTGAACTAAACTAAACGAACTAACTAAAAAAAACTTCGTAACTTTACTAAACAAATAGTAACGATAAGTAAGTGTGAACCTATTAATTTATAATAAAAATAATTATCGGTAATAATGAATTTAGCATTGCAAAATTGGAAATTCAATTTGGTAAATTGCAAATTGGAAGAATAGTTTAAAAGTTTAAGAAATAAGATTTGAAAGATTGAAAGAGTTTCAAAGTGTGCGGTTTGGTTCGTTGGCGCCCCTGAAACCCTCGTGAGTTTCTTGTGTCTTCTTCAAAGGATCACTTGATCATCCTGGTGAAAATGCTTTCGAGGTCGATCGTCGCTGCGGCCCGTGGGGTCGGTCAAGGTATGCTCAAAATTACATGCCCTTCGAATTCTAACCTCTTGACTTTGCTTTCTCCAATTTAGTTCGGAACATGTCGTCACATTACAAGCCACCGGCCCATTTTAAGCCATTTCACATGGATGAACTTCCCCTTCCACAAGGGTCATGGCAGGCAGCATATGATGCAAACCAGAAAAAATATAATCTTACACTAGTAGCTGGATTTGCATTCTTTGTTGGAACACTCGTTGTTGTAAGGATAATTCTCTCTAATTGTCTTTTATTTGAAAAGTTACTATCTAATTATCAATATTTAATTCCTCTCTGTATATTCTTCTTTTATTCATACTCTTAATTATATTTTCCCTATCATTGCTCTTCCAAATTTCAGTTTATTAGCTAGCAAGCATTTAAATGTGAATTAATTAAATTAAATTTTATTAATTGAAATAATGAATTAATAGGTGAAGGAATCGGACTTGATCCACTTCAACTATGGCCTTCCCCCCCTTCCTGAAGAGTAACGATGTTCGTCACTTTAAGTAGTCACTTTTTTCTTCGTACAATGAATAGAGAAGCTGAGAATCCATTTAATCGTCGCCGAGCCTCGACAAAGTTGCCGACCTCGACTTAACCTCAATAAACAATACAGATATAAACACCCTTTACAAAAATTCAGTGTTTCATTTATCTGCATATTCTTAGTTTATTTCGTGTCGAGATTAATTTATTTAAAAGTAATTTCATGATTAATTAGTTCAAAATAAAATTTAAAAAACGTATTATTTTTGCATTAAATTAATACGTATTCTCAATTTCGTACTTCTCATGTGTCGTATACATATAGAAATATGTGAAAGAAAAACCATTGATTGTGAATACGTACACATAGTTTCAAAGACGTTGGATGGCACTGGCTTAGTTCATAGCAAATGTACGGGAGATAGCGGGAAAGGCATCCTATTGCATTTGTGTGAAGGAGGAGGGTTTTGGTGAGAAGAACGAACCACCACCACCACCACCACCGGGACGTTGCACAAACGATCCACATTGACTCAGATATCAGTTCTGAAAGTCGTAAAAGTTGAAAGTTGAAGATGGCAAGTGGCGACCAGTGGGTTCAGAAGATCCCGACTGGCTCAGTCGTCAAACTACAACGTGGAGGGGAGGAAAAACCGATTGTCGGGACTCTGGTCGCAGACCCTTCTCAAGTCAACGTCTTCATCATCAAGGAGATCGAGGGAGAAGGGTCAAGCAGCATGATCGTCCGTCCGGACGAAGTGTTAAAATGTTCGATTATTTTTATTACTTAATCCATTTGAATTGACAATTAATGTAATTATGAAAAAGGCCTCAATGCACGATGATAGTTTTGAATTAATTTTGATTTACTCTTTGAGATGCTTGGGAAGTTGTACATGCGTGTGTATGTGAAAAATGAGATGGAAAAGACTTGATGGATCTTCGGTTGACGCCATTCGTAATAGGAAGAAAGAGTCAATTTAATTAATTAGTGAGTTGTGGAGCGAGGTAGGCCTGCGTACGTAAGACAGGGGTGATGAATTTATTTTCCTGTGTCGTATTTATGTAAATAAGAATTGATGTAGAGGTCTGGGAATGTAAAATATAAGTGATGGCGTGCATGAAGATCCTCCTGCCGTGCATGTTCTCCCTCTCAGATTGAGATTCTCTCCCTGGACCTCTCAATTACGGAGGAATGGGAGTTCCGACTCCCTCCATTACGTAACAAAGTGAATCTGAGATATTAAACATCTCTGAGATGCCTGCTGGGGGTCATGGGCCACAAATCCCTAGATTTAACACGACCCAGGGTTTCCCCCATGCACAAGACCATGTCACCTTAAATTCTCTGAGATTAATCAATCGATTACGAGCCCTGCACCTTGCCATAAAAAAAGACGCTATGGGCCATATATGTGTGGGAGAGACATTGTGAGGCTGTACATTTACAAATGAGCTCTTGCCCCGTTGAATTATGGAGCGAGGGGATGATGGGCTCAGCGCGAAGAAGGAGCCGTCCCGGGCCCTTCCCCATTCATCCCGATTATCGGAGGAGGAATTCTAAACACGCGTGTGTCTTTGCAGTGGAGGTGGTGAAGGAGCCGATAGCAGATGCCCCGGCTCCTCGATTCAAACGACTCTTCTTCGTGCGGACGTTGGAGGAGCTGGAGCGGACGGTAAGGGAATCCGCCGAGTCATGAGTCGGCCCGTGACAGGACAATGGGCCTTGCAGGTGGAGAGTCTCGCGAATGAGCCGAGGGCCGGCCTAAACATCGTGGGCAGAGGAGAGGGTCGGACTCTGGTACCAGCTTTCCTCCTCATTGCCCTGCCGTATGACTTGGTCTTCCTCGACCTCTTGGCCCTCCCGAATGCCCTCAACGTTCTGCGGAAGGTCTTGCTCGAGAGCGAAGCGGTGGAGAAAGTCGTGTTCGACGTGCGGCTCCTCACGGACTTCCTCTTCCACGCCCATGCGATTCGAATGACGAATGTGTACGACGTCATGGTAAGCACAGGATGTTGGACTCCAGAACAAATACATATTAATGAAGGAAACGGAGCCCCTTTGTTGGGCCGAACACACCCTTTCCTAATTACTCTTTTCGAAGGCTCATGAATATTCCCTTGCAGATTGGGACGTTGATGGAGGCGGACCATCCGCAGCCCATGACGGTGCTCGACCTCCTTCGTCGCGAAGGGATCGGATTTGAGGAGATGGACCAGCCGCGCGAGGACATTTTCTTCATCCGCCCGCTGGTGGACGCGTCAGTCATGGCCTGGTGTCTCTTGAGCATCATGCACCTCCTGGAAGTACGGGAGCGACAGGGGATGCGGAAGGAACGGGACGTCCGGGACCTGGCCAGCCTCGCCATGGAGGAGATGGAGTCCTGCTCGGAATCCGACGCCTTGGCCCTCCTCACGCTGCCGGGACTAGGGGTGAAAGTCGTTGAGAAGGTGGCCCGGCGGAGTTAATCGAATAAAAGAGTGCGTGGTGTCGGTGGGAGCTACCTGAGCCTCATTATCTTCCTTTTTTTTTCATGGAAAGTGGGGAGTCATGGGCGAGATAATTGGGAGGAGGCAGGCTGTGCATTGGTATGCGGTCCACCTGGGCCGAAGGGTGGCTGGCCGGGGGCGAGTCGAGACGGCGTCCAACACGCCCTCGGCCCCTCACGAGACATTCGCTTCTGTAATGACGGGTGGATGGAGCCGTAATGGGGCGTAATGACCACCACCACCTCAGATTCTCAAAGATTCTCATTTATTAGTTTATATTGAGACGGTTCGTTTCCTACGCGGGGGCGGCCGGAGATCGCGTGCAGACTCGCCGGGGCCGGAGAGCAAACCCCCTCATCTTCTCCTCCAAGGGGTCAAGGCCCGGCGGGGAAACATGTATCCTTCGTGAGGGGACCGACGGGGGGCGGGAATGAGTGTGGCTCCTGGGAATCTGCCGCGGGGGGAAGTCTCGTTATGCCACCGAGATTAATTCCCCGATTGTTCCCCTGATTAATTGGGTCCAACACCCCTCCGCCGCCGGGGACGTCTTCACCGTCGGTCCTCCTCGCTCTCGCTCATGTCCACGAGCTCCGAGGAGGCAGAGGAGCGGAGGGACGGCGAGCGGCAGGACACGAAGGCCGAGCCTTCACCGGGGATCCGGAGGCCGCCGTCGTCCGGAGGCCCCGCCGTGGCAGCCGACGGACCCAAGCTCCCGAAAGGCTTCAACAGGTTCATGCGCTGGTGGCGACGCCACTTGGCTCGTCTGTTCGAGAACCAGACCTGGGGAAGAGCCGGGTGAGGTTGAAGGGAGTTACGGTCAATTGACCTACCTGGACGCGGGCCTCGGACAACGTGGTCTTGGCCGCCAGACGCTCCCGGGTCGTCACGCAGGGGTAGTGGCTCTTGTGGAACTCCTTCTCGAGCTCGGCGAGCTGGTCGGCCGTGAAGGTCGTCCGGTTCCGGCGGAACTTCGGGGCCTCGCCCTCCGACCCGCTCACGACCGAGGCCTCTTCCGAGTGACGCGTGTCCGAGTCGGCTGAAAAACCATCCAGGGGCTCAGCGAGCTCGTTATGGGGACGGTGATGGGTCGGGGTGTTGTAATTAGTGGGACCACCGTCCGAGCGGCCCGGAGACCCAAACCTACCTTACCCACACAATAAAGAACATTCCTCCCACGTCAGTCAAACTCCTATTCTTCTCCTCCCCTCGCGAATCTCTTCGTTAGCGCAGTCGGGCCCGTAATTAATTCGAGCCCCCACCCATTATAAATCATCCTCTCATCATATTTATACTCACCGGAACGGCGGTTCACGGCCGCGACTCAATACAGACCTCTCATTAGGAATTACCTCTCTCTGCACAATGCCGGGCCCTGGATCCCACAAAAAGAGAACACATGGAGCATTTCCCAGCCTCCGCCTCATAACTCGATAATTAATTAGGGGGATAAATGACTCAATAGGACGCGGAGTCTCGTCGTCGAGGTGTCGATAGGCATCGCCCAACAACTCCCCAACAACGCCTCAGAGCTCGCTGGGAAGGAAGGGGAAAGTCCCTATCGCGCCCACCATCTCCCAAGGGGCTCCGTCGTAAAAGGAGGATAATTTGTCGTTAAAGGTGCCGGGGCCGTTCGTAAATGGGGATTGGGGAGACTCATTAGTAATGAATAGGGAGTTCCTTCACACCTGCTCCTTCAGCCCAAGATCTTCGTCTGGGCCACGTGGACAGAAGAGTAATTCGGATCTCCCTCACACCTCGGCTCTAAAGCCAAATATTGGAATTCTAATATTGCCCTGATGCAAATAGGAGTTGGCAAAAGGGCCTATGTGTATAATTGATCATGAGCACCTTCTCCTAACACCTTCCTCGCATTCCTCACCGGAGTGACGGGAGGACAAAGAAATTATTTACCCTGACGAGGCTCTGAAGGCGAAGCGGAGGACGAAGGCCTCGTCGGTGGTTCCGGAGCCGCATGGAGAAGAGACGGGGCAGGCGAGGGGGCGGCGGGGGCCATCGGAGGCCAAAGCGCCTGGATCACAATACAATTAGACCGATTAGACGACTACCTAGCACCACACGAGCCGAGATGGAAGCGGATCAGAGATGAAATCGTCGGTACATACGTGGCATACCTGTGCGGGCCAAGGGAGAGCGTAGGGGTGGTAGAGGCCGGCGTATCCGGCGGCCCGGGCGAACTCGGCGGCCGCCCTCTCAGCCGCCCGATTCCGCAGTATACGATTTATGGAGGAAACGGAGGGAGCCGTCGAGTTGGAGCAGACGGCTGAAAAAAGGAGGGTGATTAAGGGCCGACGACACGAGGGTTTATTAGGTAATGAGGCGCGTAGGCTGAGATCTCAAGGACCACTCTGACCCTTTTTCCTTCGTCGACGTGAGTCCGTCGGGCTCGGTAGGGAGATAATGGGATTAATGGGTCTGGGAAGGGACGTGAGAAGTCCGACTCCACGGCCCGTTTGAGAATCGAGATGAATATGGAGACCATCGCGAATTCCTTCATTCGATGATCACGTAACCGTGGGCCGTAGCCAACCTTTAATAATCTCCTCCGCTCTGACTCTTGAGAGAGGAGAATGGGATCCGAGTTTATTCACTCGGCCGATTGTTATGGGGGAGGGGCGAAGGGAGACGCACCTTCGGAGATGAGCCGCTCCCGGATCTCCCAGGCGAAGATCGTGGGGTTCTCCCGCTTGTACTGCTCGATCTTGGCGACGACGGTGGGGGTGGCGACCTTCGGCTTGCTCCCGCCAATGATCCCGGGCGGCCGGAGCGACCCTGCATTAAGATACGAGAACCGGTTTGGCTTAATTCCTCCTGACACTCCAGGTCCGCAGTGGCTATCTTAATTAGCTCGCACTCCACCGCCCTTCCAAACGGGTCGTGAGAGAGGAAGACGAACCCAAGAGTTTCGAGACAGCCCCTTGTTGCTGGAGCATCTGGTGGGCGAGGTCGTAGGGACGGACGTAGCGGAGCGCCGGGAGGTCGAGGAGCGGCGGGCGGGCCATGATCGGCGGGGCCGGGGGCGGGTAGAGGGCGAAGAGGTCGGCGGGGCAGCCGAGAGACGGCGGACGAGATCCAGGTTCCAGGGCGAGAGACTCGCGCGGCGGCACTCATACGAGGACTGACTGACGGCCCGGGACGGCCGGAGCGGAGGAGGTCTCTCGAGGGGCGGGGCGGATGGGCGGCTCGAGCCTCCTCGTTGGCTCCCTCCGCCCCCCACGTGAGGAGCCAGGGGGAGGCAGGAGAAGTGGCTAATTAAACTCGTAATTGCATCGTCCCACCTGGGCATCCACATAACTCACTCCTCCGGAGAAGACAATGGGGATATCCGGAGAGGTGGAGTTGGTCCGTTCCGGCCCATTGTGTCACCACCTGTCCGGCGGGACAGGTGTGGTCGACTCTCCCGTGACACTGCAAGTTCATAAAAAGAGCGGCTGCTAATGAGCCGCCCCTGTGTCAATGGCCCGCGCGAAGCAAGAGATCCAAGCCACAGAGCTCCCACAATAGGGCCCAGGATTCGAGACGGACCCTTTTTTGCGAGCCTCTTGAGTGACAGGAGCCAATGGGCCGGGGGTGCTCACCGCAATATCCATCCCAATTACGGAGACTCCGCGGATGCACCTGCCATGGGCCGGGTGGTCGCACCTTCCCTCATTAGAACCACTTAACCCTCCCTGCCCAAACCTCCAGGAAAAAAGGAGGACAATTAACGAGAAGTGTCTCCGAACCACATGGCAGGAGCAAATTCATTATCGGCCTCCGCCCGGCCGGAGTGGAGCCACCTAATCCTCCCAGACAACACGGGTCAGGAGGAGGATTTATGGCCCACCTGTGGCTCCGGCCCGCCCCGCCTCGCAGCCCGTGGGAACCCCGCCGCCCTCGCTCGAATCTGACCAAGCATAATCAATTAGGGGAGGGGGAGGGGGGCGCAACTAATGCGCGTCTCACGACAGGAGCAGATCATCTCAATATATTCCATTTATACATATTCCTTCATTGTCCCAGCCAGTTCTGAAGGGTGTGTGGGAGAGGAGCCCGCCTCGGGGCTCCCCAACACTGCTACCTCGGCCCGGTTCCACAAACCGGCCGTCCTCGTCGGACCCCCTCAACCCCGCCCTCAACTCCGCCCTTCGGCCCGGCTCTCACCTCGCCCCTTCCGCTAGCAGAAAGCACCTCAAGGGGCCTCAGGGACCCGCCACATCCCTCACCTAATTGTCTCCTCGAGAAACCCTCGACGTCAATCAACCCCCGTCCCAGCTCCCAGAGATCTCTGCGAAAATGTCCGGGAAGGCTTGGGGTTGCATGGGCGCTTATTGGGCCGTGCGGATGTCCCAGAGGCGTGAGGTCGACGAGGCCGAAATCCCTCATGTTAATCGATGAGCTTATAAGGAGACCAGACTATAACAACTACTCCACCGCACTCCAAACTCACAGCATTCCAATTGTCGGTGAACAAAGTGGGAGAAAAAGTCCCATCCACGACGAGATCTATGAAGAATTTAAACGAACATGCTTATTGACACATGTACTACTTATGCATATCATTTCTATCCCGATTCCATGAATTATTTAAACCTATATATCTGATATGTAAATAAATACAACCTGTCATGATTGCATCTCTACATATTCCTCAAGTCAAACTCAATGAATAAAATAGCAGCTGAGAAAATGTTTTTTATAATGTCTTTTTCTAAAGTTTCATTGCCTCTCCCCTTCATGAATAGCTTGGGAAGTTATTCCTTGTCAATTAGGTCCACACAATTACTCATTTCATCAGATCATCGCCAATGTTCTTCCTATAATCAATTTTCAACAACTTTAAATTAGTTAAAAGCTCATTAATTCCCAGATGGATTACCTGCCATGTTTCATATATACGATCAAGCTCATACCTACTATGCTAAAAATACTTTTATATGAATGAATCTTACCTAAATAGGTGGTTAAATGGTCATGAATTCGTGAGTGACCGTTAATATATACTTTGGAAAAAATACGGCAAATGTATGTATATATTTATTAAAATGGTCTTAATTGAGAATCTTAATCAGATTTAACGTGGTTTACGAATGGGTTAACGACAACAGATCACGATAAACAACTTTATAGAATGATTAAATTCGGACAATTGCCAAATACTTTTAATACTGTTATTTATTAAGGATTTTAATTGAGCATTTACAGACCTACCTGTATTTATTCAAGCTATTTCAAAGTTCGTTATTTCAATAATAAATGTAGTTTCTCTCAAAATGGTTCAAAATTTCTAATGGACCTTTCTTTACTTAAATAATGCGAAATATTGTTTGATGTTAGTGGTAGGTATGCTTAATTATATTAAATGTTGGAAGGTGAAATACTTACAAAATATTCGTTTGGCTTTGGCAATTAATGCTCGAAAAATCCTCCAAAAGACAATTCTCTGGGTTGGTATTAAGATCTTCTAGCCATATCGCATACCTACATACTATATTATATGCTCTCACTGCTATATGCAAACTTATTACATAACATGGGCGTAATCGTTCCATAACATTTTCCGGCATGGTCCTTTATTATTTTAAAGTAAGAAAGTCAGAATACATGCGCTCACATACTATTTTATAAGGTATAAAGTTTGTAAAACGCACTATTATTTAGTTATATCTTCAGGTACATATCATACACATATGCGTTTCAAATCTACTTTTATATATTTACATGCATACAATATAGTTTTCTTTCAATGAGGTATAGAGTCAAGAACTGATAGAACTGATGATGAGTGAGTAATAATTTCAAGAACATAATTAAAATTAAGCACATGTGTTAACTAGTAGAGTAATAAATTGAACGTCTTGAATTTGAATACAATGTTGACTTTTGCAACTTGTACTTAAGTATTTATCGATTTATTAAATTTATATCATGGTAGCCTATCTTCCTTTTGTCATCGTTCATCGTCTCATCTTCGATCTTCACTTTTTCGTTATATTTGTACACACATGCAGCCATGCATGCATATGGAGAGCTAAATAGGTTATACAACATTACTCCTAAGAAAACTGCAACTCCTTTCAGCAAGAGTTTGTGTTATTTTGTAGGTATTCATTTCAAACACCTCTGTGCATTGGGAATATACATCATTATAATATTTAATATATATTGACTCGGTTTTATTTGCAACTAATTCCAATATATTAAGGAGTACTCTATGAATAAAAATGCAATTAGTTTTCACAATTATGTAGATAGTTTATTTTTGCCATTTATTTTTTAAAACATAAACAAGTACTAGAATATATGTACATATGTACTAGTAGTAGTAGTATATATGAATAAGAATGAGAAATGCACTTTTATGAAGACAGATGTGTTTAATAATTAATATTAGGTACCTATTGTATATCTGTTACACTTCTTTAATCGCCACCGATGTTTAATGTATAATGTATAGGGTATAGGATATCTTCCTTAAGAGCACTTGTTGGTTTTGTTCTCTGACAATAAACTCTGGAGTGAGAATTGAAACAGATAGAGAAATATATGCGAAATTGTACACAAAGCACTTTAAAGTTGGGTCAAATGAGAATATTTCCATAGTTTAATATAAAAGTTGCGAAGTAAGCCAGCGGAATTCTTCAATGTCATTTCATCTTTCAGAAGCTTAGACATTTCGACATTTGAGACATTACATTATTCGGACATTCTGAGATTCAGACTGATCTTTAGAATGTCAAATGATGACAAGTAATTATAAATCAATAATTTGGTAAGTTTGCTCGTGTGGGGATGGCGGGAAATTATTACTTTGTCATCGTTGGCCACTCTGACAATCCCCTCTTTGAAATGGAATTTGCTCCTTCCTCTAAAGAGCCAAAGGTATTATTTTAATTTGTCCTTTTTGGTTTTCAACCAAAGGTTAAATGTATTTTATTAATAAAAGAATTGTGTTTATTATAGAAAGAGGATCATAGTTATTTAAATCAATTTATCGCCCATGCCGCCCTCGACCTCATAGACGAACACGTATGGAAAAGTCCAGGGATGTATTTGAAGATTGTTGACAAATTCAATGACTGGTTTGTGTCGGCGTTTGTTTCGGCCTCGCAAATTCGATTTCTCATGCTTCACGACCTTAAGAACGACGACGGGATAAAGAATTTCTTTACGGAATTGTACGAGATGTACATCAAGGTAGTTAAATTCTCTCATATCCTTTCTCAATTCTTTGGTTAATCGATTGGAATATTCCAGTTTTCCATGAACCCGTTTTACGCCCAGAACACTCCGATCCTTAGTCCGTCATTCGAGAAGAAGGCGTCATTCTACGGTAGAAAGTACCTAGTTGGATGAAAATAAAAAAAGCCAAGCCAATGTTTCATTATTCATCTCTCGACTGGGCCAGGGACATTAAAATGCCTCATTCTCTCATCTTCATACGAGGAATAATAATCCGCCGATCGACTTTGCACACACATACGGCTCCATTAGCCTCTTCATCCTCCCCAAATCAATCAGGCTTCTAGGTAACTCGCTCCATACATGTAAAAATATTGATTGAGACACGGGGATTTGGTCGAGGATCTTGTCAAATCGATAAATACCGGTTTCAACGTCCCCTCGGCCTTCCCGAGGTGATGATGTGTACGTGCAGGGTTGTTGAATAAAACTTGGGACGAGCATAGGATGCTCTGTGCTTTGGGTACGGATGGTTGGGAAGGAATTGGAGAGGAGAAGAATCCCTCTAGTGGGGGAGAGGGTAAGTGGGCTTGGATTTGAACCTTCGCGCCCTGGTTGCTCGTGACTTGTTGTGGAAAGTTGTACCATTTTGGGTCGTTCCTGTGCGGGTACAGGACGGCGGGAGAGACGGGATGAAGTGTCGGAATCTCAACCCGATGGCCATATGGAGCTGAAAGTTTGGGTGGAGGGAATCCAACGGATCGTGTGCGGCGTGAGCGAGAAGACCACCTGCCAGGTCACTTGCCAACACTCATTTCCCCCAACTCCCCGACTCATTAACTTTTTCTTAAAGGAGGTCGTCTACGCCCTCGCCCATGCGACGGGGAAGACCGGGCGGTTCACGTTGATCGAACGATGGCGGAACTCCGAACGCCTCCTCGCCCCCACCGAACATCCACTCAAAGTTCTCCTAAAATGGGGCGAGCACTCCAGCGACGTCCAGTTCATTCTTCAATGGTCTCCTCTGAAAGATAAACCGCCGCAGCAACCACCGCACCAACAACAACACCACCACCAACAGCAGCAGCCACACCAAGGAAGAGCCGGACCTCGCCTCACCTCCCCGCCACCGTACCGAGAACCGCCGTCGCCGGCCAAGTCCCCCGCTTTGCCCCCATACCGGCCCCCGCCGCCTCCGCCTGCCTCGCCTCGCTACGAAGTCGAGGCCAAGAACTCGCGAGTTCCGAACGAGGGCGAGTGGAAGGAAGACGGCTCTTCGTCCTCCCTCGCCTCTGGTCCAGGCGACCTCGCCCAGTTCAGGGACCTCCTTAGACTCGTCAACGCCCAACGCTCGCGTCTCAACTCCCAGGTAATGAAACTCATGACCAAATAATTCACGAGCTCATTCCGGATGCATCATTAGATAAACTTGTTAAGAATTGGGTCTTTGTATGAGCCAACTGGGGATTAAACTATTTACCTCTCCGATTTAATCTCCACGATTAGGAATGAGGTAACTCTCCCTTGCGCTCCCCAGCCTACAACCTTACGAGACCCTAATTACGTTCTGGAGACCGGATTACTTTCATTGAGGATTAGCTTCCAAATTGCCTGATGAACCCGTTGGTGATGAAGCAATGACAAATTACTGAGACGATTATAATATTTATTTTTCCAGGAGGCGGAACTCACCCAGTTCGATGCCGAAATTTTGTTTTGGGAGGGGAAATCTCGAGAAGCCTCAAGAGCAGCAGAGAGCGTCGCAGCCGACCTCGCTCGTCTGGAGGCCGTTGCCCAAGAACATACCGATTCGCCTTCTCATGTTAGCACTCAATCTGAAAAAGCTCCTTATCGTGTCTATCACAACATCTCATTATTTCTTCATTGTGCAGGGAGAAGACTTGGCCACTGCCATTGCCCATTTAGAGGCGGAACGAGAAGCAGTTCGAGAAGAAGAATCTCGTTTGACTTCAGCTTTAGCTGCGGTAAAAGCCGATCTCGGAGCCACAGAAAGGCAAATTGCCATGTCAAAAGCCCGGATGAGGTGCGTTTTTCATACTTTATTCTGGGCCTCTTCCTCGAGAATTTAATGAGTCATTTGTTATTTAATGCTGTTTAATAGTTATATTAAATCGGGATGAACATTGAACCCAATTTAATTCCAGGACTCTCAATGCGGATCTTGATCGCAGGAGATGTGAGGAGGAGCAAGTCGAGAAGGAAGTGGAAGTGGAAGTCTCCCGCCTCCGTCGCGAATTGGACATATTGAAGAAGGACGGGGGTATTTGGGAAGGGGCCTTGAGCGCCCTCGAGTCCGAAGCCGCAGCCATCGATTCCGCTCTGAGCGAGAAGAAGCGACTGATGGACCGACTGGTCAACGCCATGAAAGAGGCAAACCTCGAGTCTCTCGCTGTTCATCCCCAAGAAGACCTCGTGAGTCCCAATTAATTATTCACACACATCTGCGTCCAAGTTCTGACTCATGCTCACCATTTACCAGATCAACATCAACAGGATTTGTCAATTAATCCCCTAAGATTGAAAAGAAAACATGTTGAGTAATAAATCCCAATCACCTGGTCTACCAGAATCATTCCTGATTCCTTCCAATCACTATAAATATAAGTTAGATCCACGTACCCTAATTACCTTTATTGGTATTAATGAAGATTAGAATTATTATAATAGGGTCAACATTGAGAAAATAATCGATTTTTTTCTAACAATTTTTTCAGCTTGAAGTGACTCATCAACGTAGCGGTTCGACTCGGCGTATGATCGGATCTCCACGTCAACTTGAGACCGCAGCCCCGACCAGCAAAAATCCCCATGGGGTTTGGGTCTGACAGTATTAGCTCAATGCAATGAAATCCCCTATCCCACCGCACCCCGAAGGAAAGACTGGAGGAGAAATGAAGAATCTTCCTCCTCCACGCCCCTTAAATATACAAGTTACAAGGCACCTCCGCTAATAAATTATTATGACTTTTACCGCCACTCATTCCATTTACTCATTCTTAATTCCACCAATTTGTTCATGAAGCATTTTATAATTAATTTTTATTAACGTTTAACTTTATATAGAAATTGTTTAATAAGATTTCATTCTACTTAGGTGTTGATAAATAAACTGAATTGGCATGTCAAATCTCAAGTAATTTTACAACATAATTTGATGACTCATATATGCATGTATAAAAATAGTAGGAAAGAATAGAAATGGTTTTAAATTCAAGGTGAAATGAATAATTAAGTAGTAAAAAAATATTCGATTTATTAACTTGATTCTGCGAATATATATTTTTATAAATACTTTGTCGTGCGAAAAAATTGATTGTCGAGTAAATATATTTAAAATAGCAACTCGAAAAAATTTACAATTAAGTACATTATAAAAGTATCACGTGAAAATGAAATAAACAGTCATTTGAGATTGATTCTACATATGAGTAAATTTGTTATTTATATTAAGTAGCGGGATCTTCTTCGACGTTTTCGCCTCTTTTGAGCCTCGAAATAATCTGAATAAAAAATAATTAAGTGAAATTGTAACTATAATTAACCGCACCTTACATTTCTTAATCTGGAGACTTCTTTCGTATCTGAGTTTCGTGTGGCTCCGTTCGAGACCTGCTTGACCCGGGAGGCGTAAGTGAGGGAGACTAATGTCTCGTCCACGTTCAGCGCGAGAGGAGAGACATTGACAAACATAAGGGTCTTTGCATTTCCACCAATGCTGTCTTGCATGAGCTGAGTTAGTTTGTTATTCCTTTTTAAAAAAACAAGAAAATTAAGAATATAGCTAATTGTAAAATATGTAAGTTTATAAAATAGAAAATAATAAGTAATACGGAAAGGGTGTTTTCTGAAATTTTTGGGATTTGAATATATGTATATATTTAGAATATAAAAGAATAAACACCCACCTGTATGGCACGAAAGACTGGTCAGTTGTAAGCGCGTTGATTACGTCACCGAAGGCTGAAAGCGATTTGTTTATTGCGTTCGCTTCTCGAAGGGTGTCAGCAGACACGCCCGATTTCCCCGTCCGTTCACTCCCGGCCAGATCAACGAGGCTTATCTAAATCAAATACATTCATGTTTAACTTGTAAGAATTATTAGAAAAATTAGAAAAAAATAGAAAACTGATTTACTTTTCCTCTGAGAACTCCTCCGTTAACTTTTGAAGTGGATTCAATGAGAAGTCCAATTATAAGATGTGAGCGCGAGCTTCGTTCGTTCATTTTGGTCGTTGCAACATGTCTGCCAGACAATGCAGTTCGAAAATTCCGTTCTAGACAGCTCGCATCATCAGCCGTCATCACACGAGCTCCTAAACATTGATGAATAAACTCATTAATGGACAATCTCACTTAATAAAATAAACTCAATATATTATAATAAGTTCCAGAAGAAGATTGCAATGCATAGGTGCTTATACTTAATTTAGCAATAACAATAGATTTTCAGTAATCTATATAGGTATGTATTATGGATAGATTAAAAAACTATTTAATTGAAGAGATATTTAAATATTATAAAAAGCCATATTAAACGTCATTAGTTAAAAGATCTAATGGTTTATTACCTGAAACCCAAACAGTTCCTCTTCGGTCCCTTCTAATTTCAAGTTTCTGAGGTTCATTGGACTCGAAAGTAGAGAAGCCAATTGAAGTTCCACCGAAGGATCCTCCTTCTCTTCCCGGACTCAGAAGATCAATCAACTTGTCATTGTAAAGTTCAAGAACATAGAAGGATACGAATGTTTGTGTTGTGGAAGAATACTCCTCAGCCAGGCGAAAAATTTCATGGAAGGTTCTTGGAGCAATGCCCGGGGAATTTTCATCTCCGAGGATCGTGTGGGTTTTACCACTACCCGTCTGGCCATACGCACAAATGCAAACGTTGTACCCGTCAAACGCCGACTGGATTAATTTCTATAAAAAAAAATTCGCCATATTAACCAATTACTTCTTAGACAATCTCAATTTATTTCACTAATAAAATCTTGGGTTAAACTACAACAAACGCGCATTGATTAAATTTCCTGTTTACCTGAGTATCATTAAAAATGGTTTCTTGGGAGTCAGTTGGACCGAAAACGCGATCAAACGTAAATTCCTTTCCTCCTTTGGACGTGTCCACTGTAAGGGTGTAGGAATCAGAAGCTCTCGCCACAATGTCACTTGACCTGTCATTCTTTGACGGCGGACGGAGGCGAGCGAAGACGCGAATTTTTCCTTTAAGATCCTCCACTTGGTTATAATAGCGGATCCTTAGGAGTCTTTCTCTCTGGACTTCTTCACCCAGCGTTTTCCCCGCTTCCACCAAAGCTCCAATCTCCTTCTCTAATCTGCTTTTCTTCTCTTGCGCCCGACGCTCTTCGACCTCACACTATCAAATATACCATATATATTTCATTAAATGAAAAACCAAACATTTTTATATTGTGGATTGATTAGTTGGCATCATAAGGCACTCTAATTAAGTGACCACAGTTATGGGTCAATTATGAAATTAAACGTCTCAATTCCGTTTTCTTCATAATAATTCACCTCGGAGAAGAAAAAGTCAAGAAGTTCCACCCTGATTTGCCCTTTAAGAGGATTTCTCTTAATTGAGGTCATAGTCAATTGAGTCTAAAGTCTAATTAATCTCTCTCAATTCATATATATAATCACTTGGCTACTTGGCAGGTAGTAAAGTATGAGTTATAAGCTCGAATAATGTGTGCTTAATAACTTACCTCAAAAGCCAACATCAAGTAACGTTAATGCCATTTTTTCCACTTGGCTTTACATAGCTCAACTCCTCAATCCGCCAAGTGAATAATAGGGAGTAATGAAGGAATCTTTAACAGCTGCTCAATACGCTTTTGAGAAGATTGTTAATGATATGAAAAGTTATAAAGCCATCATTACTTTTAAGTATATAAGTACAAAATGATGTCAGTATTTTAGGCATTCAGCGAATTTTTATTTTGTAGTCAAAAATATTTATGCATTACCTATTTAAATAAGTATACATACCTAATATATATTTTGTTAACTATAAGTAAACAGTCGTACATAATAATAAGCAAAATTCATGAGGTACAAAGGAACGATACAGAGGTGCATTAGAAACTGGCATTGAATGTAATATACGGATTGAATTGAAAGTTCATGATGACTTGCATAAGAAAATATGGGATTATAGAAGAATAGATTTGATTGTGAATTATTCGAGGATATGAATGACCAAATGTTTTTACTTTAATGTGAAGGAGGTTGAGGTCATCTCTGAGACGGCGGTTTTCTTCTTTCAACGTGTCGAGATCGAGCTTGATGGCGGCGGTTTCTTGTTCTTTGGAGGCAAAGCAAGCGTCAGTGGCTCTTGCCCGCTCCTCCGCCTCTTCCCTACCTCGGCGACTTTCTTCAAGATCTTCTAACATTGTTCGAAGTTCCATCTCTCGTCGCTGAAGACTCGCCCGGAGTCCTTGAGCTTCTTCTCCGTCCTCGCGGCTCCCCACTTTGTAAGTCGACTTCCGTCTGAGCCGACATTCCTCGTCGCCAACGTCGAGGATCATGGTTTTGAATTTGGCTCCTTCGAGACGGTACGTGGCATTGTCGCTGATTCGGGAGGACAGCTCCACGAGTTTGGACTTCAATGTCAAGTTTTGCAATGTCAGCTCGTCCCGGACCCGTTCCAACTGTACCTGCCAGAAATGACCTTTTCAATCATATTTTACATAGATGATTCTAATGGTTTTAAAAGCAATAGACTGTCATACATTAAGCTTTATTATTTTTAATAATAATTAAATGAAGTAAATAAAGACAAAATTAAGAAAATATCCTTCAAAATAAAAAATAAATCATTACTGAAATCTACTCGTATCATGTAGATATTAGGTAAGGACATAAAAGATATTATTATATTGTCTTAAGCTTTTTTATAATTCGTAATATATATATACTACTGTTATTTGATATGAGGGTGGATTTTAAACTTGTACAGTGGTACATAGTAGTACTTATTTATGCATTCATTTATTTTAAGGACTTTTGATAATTCATTCCCACCAATAACGTGAGGTTATTCGCGCATTTCTCAGATCCTTGATCCTTGAAACGTCGACACTCGAATGGGCAATAAACCAAGAAATTTCCCTTATTGTTACTCATTCGAGCAGAAAAGTGGAATTGAGCCATGTACATGTACGAGTCAATAATGAAATCACCACACCTGATCTAATCACCTGCTCACCTAACCAAGTTTCATTAAACCACGAACGAGAGGAAAAGACCATCCATGCATTTCAAGAACATGAACCAAACATAGTATGTATAAGCATTTCTTTAAAACTCACTTCCTTTTTCTCCTCAATCTCCTCAAGAGAATAATAAATATATTTATTATTATTGCACAGGTGATAAGTATACAAAAAGAATGTTCTCAATTGTTAACGTGGATTAAAATAAGAATGGCAAAGAAATCCGTAGTGGGCACTTTAATATTTTTCCATTCTACAATATTCTAACGGTAGTGGAGCAGTTGGGCATTTTTTAAGCTCATTAACCACCTCAGACTCCATTTGCATGAAGATGTGAATCAAAACATAATTTGATGTTCAGCTCCTCCTTTACGCTCCTAATTGTTATAATTAAAGTCCTTTTCACTTGAAAGCATAGCACAACTTTGTAGATAGACATTTAAGAGTTAATCTCCTATTCTCACAACATTTTCTCTATTACAGATTTTCTTTAATGTAGTAGATTTGGAATGACAAAACTACACAAGTGCTTTTACGTGCTTTTATCTGATATTTAAAATATGAAATATATACATACCTATACATGTTTTAAATTATATTAAAAATATATATCATTTTATTGCTATCCTTAATATGCGTCTATTCATCTACTCATATCTACCTGTACATACATTCATTTCATACTTTTAGATTCTAAAGTCATCAATTCTACCCATCTTTATTATTGTGTATAAAATAATGCTCATATAGGCAGGTATGTAGCTTGTAATATTAGGCATTAGAATGAATTCGTTTGTCGTTTGATGGAGATCATATTTCATTGAGATATGAAAAATGCAGTTTAAACACACATTCAAGCACAGAGTGGAAATCTTTGTTGTTAGATGAACAATGATGATAAAAAGTTTCTTATTGTGATGAGAAATCTTTGTAAACTAAAGAGCTGAAAAATAAAAATGTTTTTTGACATTATAAATAAGCCTTGTGAGGTGAAGCCTCAAGAGATCGAAACCTGATGGCCCAAATGTGAATTGGAAGAAGAACCGCTCGCTCGGAAGGCTTTTAACATTTAATTGGACGCGTGCCGTGCAATAATTCCTGTTCTTTTATAGGTTTAACTTAACATATATTAGCAGTGTATTACAAAGCTGCCCCTTGGACTTGTCAATTTGGACCAGATAGGATTTAATCAACTTGTTAATGTTTGGAAAACATTATTATAATAAATGTTATTCGTAAATTTTAATACCTATATGTGAATGCAATACATATATTGTGGAAACATAATTTTATTTCCTAATTTTTGAACTGTGTTTATGTCTATATTTATTGTTGATGATATAAAAGTGTTCAACGCACGAAAAGATAATTTTGTCTTCGTTTTTGTATTATTTGATTTATTTATGCTCTTGAAGTTATTTGAGTTTGTTGACAACGAGTAGCGGCTTTAGAGGAAATTCCTTTACGAACTTATAAAAGAGTGAGATTCCAACATTTATTTGTGTGTATCGAGTGAGTCGGAGACCTTTTATGCACTTTTCTCGATTAGTGAGGAAATAAATGAAAAATAGTAAGCGAGTTTCTCGAAACTCCTCGCCAAGTATATGAAGACCCAAGTTGGAGGGAGATCATGTATAGGTATAGAAAAGATAGGGAGTAGAGGTATATTCGGAGAGAGCGGGAGCGCTCGGGCGAAACGCCGGTGAACTCTGTCCCGTTCCCCTCTCTTAGCTGTTGATCTGCAACAATGAGTTCAAGAATGGCGGACCATTCCACCATCACCTCGAGAAATTGAAGCTCAGCAGGTGAAGTTGATCTTGATTGACTCCTTCATTCAATAAGATCAATTGCAATATATCTCATATAATTCACTTCATCACAATCACACAGTGTCACTCACTTATTAATATTTCTAAGGAATGTCCCTTGATTGTCAAAATATTCTATACTAAAGAATAATGTGCTAAATGATAAACATCAATTAAAGATATAAAACCCGTTTAAGTTTAAACGATAAAAATCATAAATAATGCTTCATGAGTTATGCGAACTATATAAAGTGCTTCTTGTTGAAGAATGGTCTGAGTATCTATTTTAATATACCGTAACAAATTATTCATTGTAACCTTGCGGATAAAGTTGACTATAACTTGTCACTTATGACATAAGAAATGGGGAAGTGGTCGATTAGAGAGAGAACGGTGTTCCGAGAATGGGATTTATTCCTCAAAGGAGTCGAATATAATAATGTTCAAGTATGTGTGTGTATGCAGAGAGTCTTTATTCTTCCGTGGATATGGACAGGATAATAAAGAAGATTCCTGTGGGATCTTTTGTTGTGAATTCGGGCCGCTAATAAGTTAATACGAGAGGAGTTCATCAATATTAAACAAGGCTCCTCAATGGAGACGATTGAGAGATTTAGGCAAGACTAGAACAGATCCCCACAAATGCATAGCATGATTTAATAATCTCAATTTAACAGTACTGGTGGTAGTTGAAGTATCGTTAAAATTGAGCCCAATTATTCATTATAGAACATGTCCTTCAATTCGATTAGCCCCCATCGTTGCCTCTTTACTATTCATTTAAATTTACAAAAATATAAAATAACAGAAGCACAAGATGAAAATACCGGGACTTTCTCAATTCATCCTTGTAATTTCATTCATGCAAACAATTATTTGCATAAATAGAAACATGTATAATTGTTTATTGTGTACAATATTATTCAATAAAAAGCATAAAATGTATCGTGCTAATAGAATTAAATATAAATTGTGTATATTTATTCACCCAAATTGAGAGAATTAGTCTTGAACTTTTATTTATAATTAATAATGATGTCCTATATCATATGACATGACAATTGAAAAGCATGAAAGGGAAAATCATTTGACTACATGTTAAATGTAATAGGAATGACGAATTTATACTCGAACGGCGTCATCTGGTTAATTGTTGGTTGTTCAAAGGAGAAAATTTTTCTTCAATATTTCTAGATAGGTAAATGTGCGGAATATGTGGACTATGAGTTGATGCACACATCTACATATAAAAAATCATTCCTCTGATCTCCCAAAGTAAGACATAAACATTATATATGAATATTAGAAATTTGAAGTTGTTTAACGGAAAAGGTGCGAGTTGAAGCTCGGTTAACCTAACCAAAAAGACATTAAAGGAAATTTTTAGGAATCATAGGGGAGGCCGGAGTTATAAACCCAAAAAATATATTTAATACATACTCTCTCACTTACATCCCTCGTATTATTTTATCATCTGGGTGAGTAAGAATGTATAATATGGTCCACAAAGCCATTTTTGATCTCTTTTTGCTTGAGATTGTGGTTTATAGATGATATTAACCCGTTGTAATTACATCTCATCAGATTGTATTTGAATTCTGCGAGCCTCAGTAGTGAAACTTTTCCAAGATGTGGAGTCAAGATTGCTTTGGCTCAAAAAACCCTTCTTTTGCCTTTAAAATGCATGGATGTATGGAGATGGCGGTGATTCTGTCTTGCTATTCCCAATTATTCACAAATGTTTAATTCTTAATTGCGAGAGTAATTAAGTGCACGCGATGAGACTTGCTCTTATTGTTCATGAAAACTCCCTTTCGTATTTAAAAGAAAGGGAGAGTTTTTAACAATGAGTTTTCCTTTCCTCTCCGAATTCTCTTAAATGAGAATAATAGGTAATTGAAGAAAATGAAAGCTTCATTATTCACTTCAAAACTCCTTCCATATATACCTTTTACAATATATATAAATATAATTCAAAACCCAAGTTCGACGTTTATTTTCATTTGAATGAGTGAAAAATGAATTGACGCGAATGGCAACTGGTCAAAATCCTATTGAATTAAAAGGATTTTCAAAGGAAATGAAAACAACTTCCCAATGGGGTAATTGGAAAACCTTTTGTTATTTTCCACACATAAAAGTAAATTAAAAAGGGATTTAAAAACGAGGTTAAATTTGTAAATATATATCTTGTTTTCAAAATGGCCCATTCTTTTTTGATTTGAGAAAAGAGGAATCTCATACAAGACAAGAAAAGAGAGTCATTTTATAAATTTTTCTCTCTCTTGAAATAGATGCTACGGTTGAACACGGTTCTACTTAATCCTCCATTTCCTACCCTGGCCAAGAGAAGAGTTGAGGAAACGTTTATTTCCATAAATAGTTAAAAAGGAAATAAAAAAGAGAATATGGTGCAATTGTCGTTAAAACATTAACTTCGCATTGTGTCGCTCAAATGCATCAAATCCTCCATTGTCCAATTCTCCACGGACATTGAAAAATCTCACAAGGATTTCCACATTGCCCGAGCCAACTGACGCTCAAACATGAAATTCCCATGAAATCCATTCAACAAATCTCACAACTCTTCACCTCTTGCAAATCGAGATATTGGCAAGTCTTCCAATTGTGATCATTTTTATTTTTTTATTTAGTTATTTATGATAATGACATTTAGTTATTTATTATCGTTATAATTTACAATGAATTGACCGCATTTAATATTGATCATGCATTCCAGGATCATTTGATAATACATTTACCCAAGTCTATTATTTTCTTTGGTTTCAATTCTTAGTTCTATCACCAATTTTGACTCAAATGAGGAATGCTGAGATGCATCCATTAAAAATTATTTTAAATGAAAGTGGCTTACGAGAGTTGAGTGAAGCCTGGAAATTTCCGAGGCAGCATCAATGGGGATGTTCGACTCAATGTGAGCTTTTTCGAGATGAAGTAAACGCATTCGTAGTTGATGAATTGTGGAATCTTTGACACGAACAGCGGCAGCCAGGCGACTTCCACCGCCGCTTTCGCAGGAATCCCCACTTCCCTCGCCAACGCTCAGACTCCCGCTATAATGATCCTCATCTCCTCGCTAAAATTTATATAACACATAAACAAATGTTTATTTTTCTACTTTTAAATATTAAAAAGTATAAAAAAAATTAATTATCACCTTTTCATATTTTAAAAATAAGAATAGCGAATCTTTGATCTCAGATAATAGTACATATTATTAAGTGGGTATTGGGCCTTTTAGTGATATGTCTTGAGATAATTTAAAATAATAGGATTAAAGACAGAATCATATACCTTCACAACCATTTAAGTATGCATGTTAGATAAAATGCCAAAATATTCGGAATCAAGAAGGCCAATTTTTTGAACGTTACCTGTGTGAGATGTGAAAAAAGGAGTGAGTTGGAGAGCCCTTCACCGGAATCAAATTCATCTCTGAGAAGCTCATATTTCTTTCTCAAATTATTCAATTCTTTTCGTGTCTCTCCGTGAGCACAACGCTCGAGGTGAAGAAGGGCAAAAGCATCTAATGGACTACGTCCAAGTCGGAAATTTCCCCCAACGCAAACCCCGTCGTCTTCTTCTTCCATCACTTCACTGCTCGTCCCGTCCAGAGAGTCCGGCTCTCCACAGTACACGTTTTCTTTAAACGGGAATAATTGAAAATTTTAAAAAAATGAACATCTCTACGACATGTGACACCGCCGACATGATGAAATACATTTATTGGGGCATTATTAATTAAAGTTATAAGCAAAAATTTAAATATTTTTTAGCTATTTTTATAACGTACATTCAATTAGATTGGTTATAAAAAACAAGTAGGAAAATGGTAGGTAAAAGATTCCGCTTCGTTCATGAGAAAGAACCGTGAGGATGAACGTAAAATAAGTAATTGTAAATGATTTTTTGTTAAAACCATGAGCATGAAGCGGAGTCCCCCATTTAACCATCAAAAGAGAAGCGTCGGCCGACCTTATCCTTCTTCACTAAATCAATTCACAATGAACCTTCACACTTGAAGATGAAGGATCATAATAAGCTTAATAGTTTAATAGTTTTTTTTTAATTTTTCGACCATTTAATACTTAAGGTTTTTATATTGTACTTGGATTATCAGAAAATTGCTTGATATTGTCTAAAACTCTGATTATGAATATTGAATGATATAAAGAAAATATAAATTGAGCTTGAATATAAGATAATTATAAAAATTTTCTCATTTAATTTTCAGTCCTTTGAGAAGGTTGAAAGTTGGTTATGGAGTTTGATAGGACAACGGGTCTTGAAAATTGTGCCCTATCTAATTACTTCTTTGGCCACGCACACAACACATTCGCTTTCTAGCATACCAAAAAAGACCGTTTTTAAATTCAATATTTGTTTGCTGAACAATTACAAATAGAAGTACATTTTATCCATTTATTTTACTTTTGTACTTCAGATCTTTCATTTTATACTTCCTCGTTTTTTCGTATTCCTCGTATTTACTATACAGCAAATACTATAATATCTAATATGTACATATTATATAATATATATCTACTTGTATTATTAAGCATGCTCACAGAAAAGAGCAGTTTATTCGGCGTAGATACAATGGTCATTAATAAAAAAGAAAACGAGATCTCCTTTTAATTGCACATTTTAAGAAAAACGTGTCGAGTTTTCTGAATTTTTTACGAAATGAACTCAATGTGTCCGAAGGAGGATTTTTGGCCTCAATGAATCATACGCTAATCGGGATACATGGGGAGAAATTAAATTTCAAAAACTTAAGGATGTGTTGTGGGTCTGTGGAGAATTAAAAAGTAACGTTAGCTTGTAGTATTGCACATCAGCATAATATGTATAGCTCCAGATACCTAACTAACTTTAAGTAATAATATATGTATGCTGACACAGGAGAAACGTTGAGTGTTAATGAAGAGATGAGAAGAAGGTAATGTCAACCGTGATGACGGGAGAGTTGTAATTACACGGCTCAGGACAATCCGCCTTGTCACCATTCAACTCACAAAGTTCTATGCACATTTGAGAGAGTTAATTGAGAAGTTAGGTTGATAATAAAGAGCCACTTGTGCATGTAAGTTCTCGTTCTACATTACTTTGGAATTCTAAATTATATCTATGTTTAACTCCCTATTTAGATGTATATCTGATTCAGATGTCATTTTCCAAATCTCAGAGTTTTCTCTCTCATCTTCCCCACTATCTCTATTGTACTCACTTTGCATATGCTCATATACGTTTTATTTTGGATTAAATGGATTCACGGGAAATAGTAAGGATCACATTCTTGGCATAAATTGCGAAGCATATGAACCATGCTTTCTACCTATGAGTGCGATACTTATATTTAATGTATCAATTTTCCCAAATGACTTCTTCACCGTTAATTCTCAAAACTTGAGTTTTTTGCCTTAATAAAATAACACGGCGTAACATAGTCGCATAACATAGTTGAATTTTCAAAAACTTAAAAAGGCAACGAGACTCAATGATCTTAAAATTGTGAAATGGTAAAAAGAATAAAAAGATTTCGGAGAAGCCAAATGATAAATTACGACTCACCAGATTGCTTTTTGCGGTCCTTTTCTCTCTTTTATACTCCACATTCTCCCCTCTTCCCACACTCATTACTATAGTTAATAAGCCCAATGGGATGTGGCATGGATAGGAGAATTCCAGAGTTATTTCAATATGCAGATTTGACTAGCAAATAAAGTCCCCATGATGGAGTTTCCTCGACGGAGAAGAGAGAGCTCGAGGATGGAAGGAACCACGCTGGCAATTAGCTACGCTGAATGTGAGCAACTCCGTGTGTCCCTTTGTTGGACAAGAAGGAGGAGGCGGGCCGGGCACCCTCAGGAGCTTCTCCTTCTAGGGCTGTGGGTGAAATAGCGGGATTCGAGTATTGTACAAAGAACCGGGACCAACCCACACGTTTTCACCCACTTCGAGGAATTGGCTGCTCCGCTGGACCCACCACCAAAAATCCCTCTTCCATCTCATTGAACATACACAATGTTCGAACCAGCCAAACCTCCTCAGCAATCAAGACCACTCAAACTTAAATTCTCAGATTTCTATTGATTCTTGATTTATGAAACAGTATATAAATTGTTTTTCCTATTTTACAAGCCCAAAGATGAAACGGAGATCGGGAATTTACCTGTTGGTGGAAGCGTTTGCTCAATGTTTCCAAAAACTTCAATTTGCCGCTCCAATGTCACGCACATCATGTCAAGATGTTTCATTTGACCGCAAAGAGATCCATCTTCACTTAAGCGAATCCTGGAATGAAATAGATGTCGAAATACGATTAATAAAAAGAAGTGTCATATATTCTGAGCGAATTTTATTGTATTCCTCATCAATGATTGTAATAATTTTTGATCTACCAATACCATGTATTTTAGAGTATAATTACCATTTTAGCATACATATATTATCGTTATATTCCTACATATTTTGAAAAGAATATCCTGGGAATGGCTATTTAGTTGGAAGATTGAAGAAAAAGTGTTTCGAGATGAAGATGATGAGAGTTATGAAAAATGAGTGTGGGGGACTTGATGAGCTTTATATCTCTTTTAGGGCCAATTAGGACGAGTGGAAAATGAGGAGCTCATTTTCCAAAAGCGGACTTGAATATTTTGAATATTATATTCATATGTATATGGCATGAAAAATATGGTGAATTGATATGAAAGAAGGCGAGGCATTTGTTTGAAGGTTCGAGCATTCTTCTTGGCCCAACTGATTTTAATCATGAGGGCACGAGGAGAGATGGCTAATCTTCATGGACACCGCCATTGATCTTTTCACTTGAAAACGAGGAAATTGGGGAATGAATGTTTCCCCTGGCAGTTGGCGAATCTCCTCAGCCTCCTTTGGACATCACGAACAATGGATCTCCTCCGCATTTTCATGGATAAGAATAGGTGTGTTATGTGGTTAATTGCAGACAGACGTTGTGACTGGCGGGTTCCATTTTCACACCTCAAGACTCCTCCGCCGACGATGAGAGAACTTGAGTCTCGCCGCACTTTCTTCTTGCCCTCTCCGGATCAAATTGACCCAATCGATTCGACTACGGAAAGAAGGCTACTCTAACCTTTGGACCATTCAACCTCATTTGAGCATCTTTCTTCAACGATGGAAGTCTTGATGAGTGTAATTTGTGCGAATTGACCATTTGCTATGCCTCCGCGACCGCAACCTTCGACTACGAAACGAGAAGAATTGAAAATCAACTAGAACTTATTCCATATAAGGACACACGGAATTGAACGCATTTTACATTCTTTAAAAGCTGCAGAAAAACAATTGATGCCTCTTATGCATACTCGTATTTAAAATTCATACCTAACTGTAGAAATGGAAAAAACTTCAAATAACTTTATCCAAGTTAACATTGGGTACAAGAAATAATCTTGTTTAGGATTGAATCTTCCTATACAAGAGAAAATGATGGTATTTGAAGAATTATGAAGAAAAGAATGATAAATATGACAGACAAATGATAAAATTATGGCTGAGCCGTCGAGAATGAATAATATTCTGCGGTAAAGTTTACCAATTGGAGTGAGGAAAGATTTTGGGAAAGTGTGAGCTCGTGAAGAGAAGCGTCTCCATGGCCGTGTGGATCTTTTAATGGCCCGCCAAACTATCGCACTACCACCACTTTATTATACCAAGGTTATAGGAAGGATCACTTTGCCGAAGAAGGAGAAGAAGACCTGTGTCGTTAGACGAGTCAATGAAGTGAGACTCGGCGGGTTTGCATGGGAATTCCACGGTGAGTCCCGACTCCTCCTGTGGTTAGAAATCACAAGGGAATTTGGCTCCTCTACACGGTCGAAGTCGTTTTTCCCAATTCTTCCTTCCACTTCCTATTCAATAGATATCACTCCAAAGAACTCCGTCTTGTCATGAGGAGAAACTAATGAGAAGCGTCTTGGACCACTTGGAGGAACCCAAAGGGACGAAGACTCTGAGGAAACTGCGAGCATCCACACACTCACATTGCGGCTTCAAAGGAGAAAAATTCATTCTCATGGCGACCTGCGGCGGTCGGACCTTCCCATTTCCTTCAACACTTCCGGCCACGGGGAAACGTGGACGAGAAGGAACCTCGAATAAAACAATACTTGTATTGTTCTCCCCTAAATGCCTATTTCTTCTAACACATTTGTCTTTAGTACCATTGATTGAAATCTAAGCACTAATCTCACCATTTCAATCATTACGATATTTTATAAATATAACTAAATATATAATTATTGGCTATTAAATCATTGAGGATTTAATTATGTGTCTACTATAATTCTTTATTCTAATGATAAATCTTTCTATTTGTTACTCTTGTAATTGATTTGAAAAAATTTTTCATCATTTCATGCAAATATATATCCACTTTTGTTTTCTTTGTTTGTATTTAACATATTTTATGTAAGGAATATGGACATTTTCTTATAATTCAAATCAAAGTATAATATTATTAATTATTAGCTTTAGGCAGGAACCTTTCTCCTTTTGCTTTTGCATCTCTCCAGAAAATGGTCTTATTTAATCAATGGAGGAGATTTTCTTTATTGTCATTTAAAAGACTCACTTAAAGTTATTTAACATCATATAAATAAATTTATAATAAGTTGAAATAATAAAATAAACATTCTTTAATAATTCAACTTTTGAAAAATTTTATATCAGAATTCAAACTTAAAAATGATTTTTTTCGAATTACCATCCTAAAATATTTAAATGAAAATATTTTTAAAAATAAAACTTATGTTTTTTATGCAACTTTTGATGCTCTTTCGAATGGTTTATAACACATTATTGTGACATTTGTAGTTTGGGCTGTAGTCCCCTTATCGTTACTAATTTGTGACCCTGTATGCACATTCTCTCGTTGATAAACCTTTTTGTCATCCTGTAGGGTACGACCCTTTTGTCATCCATGTCAATCCATGGTATCCTAGTTAACGAGCTAATTAATTAAAAGGTGAGTGGGCGTGGAGGAGCTGTGAAGCACAAAGGTTCTCCGGTTTCCGCAGCAATGTGCCAATTAAAGGAAGTCTGAGAGGGCAGTAAAAAGGATTTGGGTGAGTGGGAACCGAAGTTCGCCACAGCCCAGTTGCAATAATATGACTGTCTAAGATAGAGCAACTCCTATGAGATTTCCTCAGCCTTTCCTTAACCCGAAACTAATTGTTCGTCTTCATATCTCAATTCCTTATAGTTTTATTTCTGAAGAGATGAGAATCGCCAAGAGTTTAAATTGCTCTCAAAGCACACTTCTCAATTACATTCGTTTTTATTGTACTTGGACGGAGAGTCGTAAATATTTTTCTAGTTTTATGCCCTAAACTCTCACAATAGAATGGAATTTGAAGGATCTCAAGAGAAGTTTATCCTCAGATGTTCTATAACTTTTAAACGTTCGTACGAGTCTAATTGCCAATTTCAGGAGATTAGTATGCGATTACGTCCTTAATTCGCGTATGTTTAAACTTTAAGATAAAATTCAAACCTACATAGCTACTAGTATGTAAGTTTTCTTAGCCATTTATAAAGAGTCTCTAATCTTCTATATGAAGTATGAAATTATCGAATCATTCTTAAATTACATATATATATATAACTTATTTAGAAACTTATTAACGTGACATGCGACGATCGACAATATTTGTTAATTAGAGTACTTATGCACATACTTGTATATGCATAAATATACTTAATACTTACATATATCAATTTCCAAATAGTTAATCAAATTGCACTAACGTCCAAGTTGGCGAAACTTAAATATCTTACCCTTCAGAGGATTGTACTCTTTCACGAAGAAGGTTTCTCTCAAGCGTATACGCTGCCAACTTCCCCACGAGTTTCTCTCGCTCAACATGAAGACATTCTCGAACCAACACACATGATGGTCTCCTAATAGAATAAACATTAATTGTAATTTCATAATCAATACAAAAGAATTTTAATTAATAATTGTTTTTATATAGTTTTTTTTATATACCCTAGGTATATAAAAAATAGATAATTTTATATATACGTATACATAATTTTAATTAGGCTTTAATTATTAATCCAAATAAAATAAAATAAATATATTTAAGGCTACTTATTAATTAAATGACTAGAGAGAAAATTGACTTTTACTTGAGAAGTCCGATAATAAAGGCATATTTCTCGTGGAACTCTCGTTCTTGCTGGGTGTTTGTGAGCGGCGGGTTCTCCTCCGCCCCCATCCTGAGCCATGAGGCAACTGAGGGTCGAAGCGTTCCGGTTCCGACTTAGAACTTCCACGGCTTGAAACTCTTTATTTTCTCCCTCACCCCGTGACGAGAACCCTATCGTTTCCCCCATTTACCCCTTTATATGTCTCAACAAGTTCTCTTGTTTCGTTGATCAAGACTAAAGAATGGAACATTGGATATATGTATACGATTTTACTCTGAATATATTTGCAACTCAATTACGTGACTCTGATCTTTTATTTTTTGACACTCGTTTATTCAATAGTCATATTGTTATTAAATAAATAAAAGACCATATGCCTACTTTTTGTATTATGAAGAATTAAAACATGAAAAATAATATGAACATGTATACATATAAGAAGATAGATTAATCTATGAATTTACAAACTAATTGGCATTAAAGAATAGCTTTAGTATAACTTACCTATAATTTATACAGGCCTAAAAGTTTTCTTATTCCCATATTCAGTAATTAGTTTGTAACCGGAGTAGAGATTAGATTTTCGTCTTGTGAGGTCATTGTTGATATTTGAAGATTTTGTAAAATGGTTTAGGAAGTATTCATGAGATTCTTTATTTATAAATATTTTGTGAATGAAGACAAGTATAGATTTCTTATATGCATTTTTAATGTTTAAAGGGTTCTGTTCTGAATACTGAATATACCTAAGTATTTATGTATTAAATAGTAAAAATGAATAAATTAATGCTCCCAAGTTTCGATTTTTCTCAAACATTTCTTCTTTGTTTCAATCCCCCAGTGTATCACAAGGTATGGGAGAATTAAATTCATTTATTTTTGTTGATTGTAATAATAAGTCTTTTACTCTGTAAATAAATTAAACTTGGAAAATGAACATTTTAGGATTTTGGATTCATTCATTCTTGCTTAAGGTAGAGGTGTGAGTGTATTAGGTTAGTTTGGTTTAGGTAAAAAATGTTCGGTGTGTGTGAGAGAGCCATAAAAATGAATTTGAAGCGGAGGCTGCTCTTGGTTCTTCCTCTCCCTTGGTTCTTTCTTCAATTCCCGGCTCCGAGTTCGACACCCGACTCGGAACTCTGATCTTTCAATGAGTCCATCGAGTCGCTAGTCGAACGAGCTTGAGTTATTTTATACAATTTAATAACTTTGATCTGAAACTCCTTGATCATATTTTTATGGTCGAGAAGAGGACGAAGAAGAGGAAAATCTTTAAAATTTAAAAGTGAAATTGAAACAGCTGGTGGAGACATCGAAGTTTTCCCTATAAATCTCTCATTTCTGCTCAAAAGTGTCGTTGCTCCTCAAGGGCCTCGTGAACCTCAAACTCACAATTAGATCAACGATCTCATTCTGTCTTTCTAGTCCAAAATATTCCTGTCAAACCCAATTGAATATGGGGGAGATTGCGAATTTCAGAGTCGTCGACGACGCGGCGGTTCCTTATCTAATCCATATTCTTGAAACAAGGCTTCCAAACTCGGCAATGGTATGAAGAACATTTAATTCGATTTCAATAACGGAATTATATCTACATATTACATTATGTATTAATTCGTTGAATTTTTTCCAGCTTTACAATGTTGTTAGATTCTTCATTGAACGCTCCTTTTCTGAGAATGTAAAAACAAAGTTTCATGTTTATAACGAGGATGGTGATAACGAACAGAATTCCCTCATTGTCGCAATTCAAGATCGAACTGTAAATAAAAATTTGTAAATTATATTTTAGTTATCAAATATATTGTAGTTCAATTAATATGTATTTAATTAAACTTGAAGAGATTATATAATAAGAGAGTGATTCTGAGGCTAATGTAATATATGCTTAATAGTATTTGATTTTTGACAGTTTTACCGGTCCAAGTCAGTAGTCGTTTCTGGTCCACCTTGTCCAAGCAAAGGGAGCATAGAGAGTTTTGAAAAACTTATTGATTGGGAGAAACCTCATCTCTTTGCAGCCCTTGATGTTAGCTTCAGCGTCCACGTCAAAGAGATTCTCTCACGTCATCCGCACCCATGTGTCGTCGATCCTAATTACTTTTATTGGCTTCCGCTCCATATTGCTAAAGACCTCGATGACAAGTTAGAAAGTTTGATTTTTATAATTCATTGAAGTGCTCTTGTTTGTTTGATCTCAATTTATTTCTTATTAATATATTATATGTATTATTTAGTTAGCTAGTTAATTTAACTTGCTTTTTAGATGTGTGTTATAAGTAGACAAACAATTAAATAACTGCAAATGCTATGATTGAAATTTTAAAAATTAAAAATTGTTTTTATCCGCACCTGCTTGATTCGCATAAGAAAAATCATCATTTAGGAATATTTATTAACAATGTAAATGTCTTTCTCATGACATCCATAGACCTACTAAAGATATGAATGGTGTCGAAGTTCGCCCATTGGTTCGGACTGATGCCGAGAAGGTAACAAATTCATGGAAATTTGCAACTTCGGGCACACTGCGACAAATGGAAGACACGATCATGAGCCACGGTTCAACTGGTTTGTATGTGGATGGCGAACTCGTCAGTTGGGTCGTAACTGCAGCGGCTGGCTCCATCAATGCTCTTCATACAGATTCAAATTATCGAAGACGAGGATTCGGCGAGCTCA
>VJMY01000363.1:0-77240 GCA_009869795.1 Neelides sp. FZ-2019 | reverse complement strand
TTTTAAAAACGAGTTTTATCAAATGCCTTAAACTCAAAATAAATAAGTAGCTTATGTTGCCAACTATTAGTTGTAGTATTGACTTTAAGTCAGCAGTCTTAATTATTAGATTAAAGTTCATTAAAATTGTAATGGTTGTATAATGGAGCTAAGGCGTGAGATACAGGTATGCGAAGTGCGCCTAGGGCAGTCTCATGTTGCGGCGCGATTTCTTCTTCTCTATATAAAACATGAATGAACCGAATAATGAACACCGTGCCTTGCCTTTATCGTCATTAAGGCTAAGGGAAAGGGCCTCCGATGAGTTTTTACTCACCTTGGGAGAAAAACCCCTGATCCCTTAAATTTTTTATTTGGATTTAAAAAGCGGATAAAGCTAGTCTCAATAAGAGCAGATTCAACGTGTCGCCGGTGAGCTCGTGAGGGGTATAGGAAATTCGGGGTTCTGGGGTGTTCCGATATTTAACGTGGAATGAAGGGGTTAAAAACATTGGGTAACTTTACACATAGATTGAAAGGAGTGGGAGCTGGGAGGGAGACGACCAGTGGCATGAATCCGAAGTGAGCCGTGAGAGAGCGGAGGTTTCGGGGCGGGTTTTGTGCGCGTGGCGGAACCTCGGGGAAAAGTGAGTGTAAATTCTTATAGTTTTAGTTGACGATTTGTTGGTCCACCCAGAGGGTGGAGCGCCATGAACTCTCATTACTACGTTACGTAATAAATTGTCCCAATTTAGAGGAGCTGCGGAGCGATGGCGGAGGCCCTCGTGGTGTCGGTGAAGGGGCGGAGGGCAGGTGTCTTCCCCAGCGACAGTCGCCTCCTCGCCACCTCCTTATCATCATCTCCTCGTGGCTCCGAACCTTCTCCTCACCTCACTGGTTCGGACACCACAGGGCAGATGAGACCTACGACAAATACGAGCGGGGTCATTACAAACGGAAACGCCGCTTCTCAGAATGGGAAGTCGCCCTGCAAGGCCGCCGTCATTGGGGCAGAGAACGGCCACAACGGACTCCACGAGTCCTTGGGACAAAATGGAGACTTGGAGCTGACGAATGGCCACCACTCGGACTCGTCAGACTCCACAGACATTCAAAATTCCATCGCGTTCTCTTGCGACTACGAATCGGAAATGGAGCGGCCGAAGAAAGTCTACAAAGTGGTGCTGACCGGAGGGCCGTGCGGGGGCAAGACCACGGGCCAAGCCAGACTTTGCACCTTCTTCGAGAACTTGGGATGGAAGGTTTTCCGAGTTCCAGAAACCGCCACGGTCCTCCTCGGCGGCGGCATCAAATTCTCTGAGCTTACGGCCGACCAAGCTCTCAAGTTCCAAGAGGAGCTCCTGAGGTCCATGATGCAGATCGAGGGCGTGTTCTTCACCCTGGCCGAAACTTTGAACAGGGACGTGTTGGTAATTTGTGACCGCGGAGCCATGGACGCCTCGGCCTTCATTCCGCGCGAGAAGTGGGAAGAGATCTTGGCCAACAACAGCTGGAATGAAATCGACATCCGCGATACGCGCTACAATCAGATCATCCACATGATGTCGGCTGCCAACGGAGCTGAGGCCTTCTACACCGTGGAAGACCATGCTTGTCGGAGCGAAGGGCTCGAGATGGCCCGGAAGCTGGACTTGAAGGCTGCCCAGGCTTGGGTCGGCCATCCCTACTTCGACGTCGTGGACAACTCCACGGACTTCGAGACCAAGCTCTGTCGCATGATCCAATGCGTGTGCCAAAAGCTCGGCATCGACGTCCGTGACCGACTCAACACCAACTCCCGGAAGGTCAAGTTCCTCGTGAAGGGCCCGCTGCCCCGCGACGAATCCTTCCCCCCCGGCTTCCAAGATTTCTCCGTCGTCCACGACTACCTTCAAACCAACGCTCCGAAGATGCAGGCCCGGCTCCGGAAACGCGGTCAAAAGGAGCATTGGACGTACACGTACACCGTCCGTCGCCCCGAGCTCGAAGGGCAGGTCGTAGAGGTCAAGACGGCCCTGACCCAGCGCGACTACACCAACATGCTCGCTCAGAGAGATCACAATCACGTGACGGTGTTCAAGACTCGCCGGTGCTTCCTCCTCAACGACCAGTACTTCCAGCTAGACGTCTACAAAGACCCGTGTCATCCTCGGTGCAAGGGCCTGATCCTCCTCGAGACCTACAGCACCTTGAGCGGGGCCGAGCTCCAGACGCGACTCCCGAACTTCTTCGACATCATCAAGGAGGTCACCGGCGACCCGCGCTACTCAATGTTCAACCTCTCATTGAAGGACCGATGGGCGAATAACAAGTTCTTTTGCCAGAGTCTCGCAGGCTCCGGCATGCCTTCACGTAAGCCCCTTACTTTAACTTTTCTCGAGTTCATCCCTGCAATCCATCCCTTCATCTCTCTCCTTCTTTGTGCAGACATTGACGAGAATGGGTCCGTGTCTACGAATGAGTCGCGGTTAGCGGAATTTTAGTCCTTGGCGCTCTGCCACTTCGTCACACTCACTCGAGAAGGAGGCGGAGACGAAGAGTAGTAAAATACGCAAGAGGGTCAACTACCTTTTTCTTCTGACTCCATCTGAAAGATCGTAAGACCACGTCGCCGCCCCTTTTAAAATAGAATGCCCTCGTCATTTAATTAATCATTACGTAAATGCCCAAATTATAAATTGTAACTAAAACGGTCACTAGGAGTCAACACACTAGGTGCCTAATGTCGATCACAATATATTATATACCTATTATATATATTAAAATTAATGGCCCATCACGGTCCACCTCACATCATTCTTAGCTTAATAAAACTCATCGTCGAGTCCATCACTAATCTTAACTAATCCTAAGCATGGAATCAGCCCAAATGAGCTCGATCGAAATGAATTGGAAATCACCAACGTCGCGTCTCGACTCTCATTAGACTCCATTGGCCCACAAAATGTCCATCACATTAAAGTGGTAAAAATGCAAGATCAACATTCGACTTTGAGTCTCATGGGCGTTTGGAGTCGCATCTCATAAGGGAATCATATTAGAGTCAAGTAGGACGGCCAATTCAATGGCCATTCAAAAAGCTCTTATTTCTCCTTTTTAATCTTAAGTTTAATCGTCGCCTTGAGTCTGTAAACAGAGATTAGTTGATGAGTTTGGTCTGTCTGAAATGAAAGACACCTTGTCAGCATGTCAGCACAACTGATACGTCGCGTCATCATCCTAACTAAGCTACATAGAATTTTATTCTCATTGTTTCGGTCAACAGTCTCCTCCACGAGGAGAGATAAAAACATATTGGAAAATTTCAGACTTCCAGGCATATTGACTTTACAATGTGTTCTCAAAGGAACATTTGGTTTGACAAAGGCAGCAGGCTCTGACTGTGTCTGACTGTGTGAGAGAGGCAAATGCCAAGGAAAAGAATCAAAATCAAATTCTGATTAGCTCACTCGCAGAACTCACAGTAAATACTTTTACATGGAATAGGAACCATCTTTAACATACAAATTTCCCCTCAGCTATCCCACTAAAATACTTTCATGTTATTAACGACTATTTAAATGAGTTGAATGCATCCGGCATGGAGTTTTGAACCCTTCAGTTCTACATATGTACACGCTATATGGTATTCCTCAAGCCGTTGTATTTTATAAATACATATTTAAATATAAAAAAGCCTTATTTACTCTGCCAAGAAAGATGGTCATGGTCATACTGATGATGGAAGTATATATGCATAAATATATTTATAAAGTGACTCATACTCACTTGACTCCTATGACTTTACCATTGTTGAACTCCAACGCGTGTGGAGTAAAAATCCCGTAAATTGTAAATTCCTCGTGATAATGTTGAAAAGGTGCACGTACCTCTCAATCAATAGACTTGCGTTGATTTCCACTTTCTGCTGGTATAAATTAATATAAAATAAATATATTGAAACGGCTTGTGAACATGCTGAGGAGTTCTTGTATGTATGTATAATTTGTATTTGGGTAAATACATACATATTTAGAATATTTAATTATAGATAAATAATTATATACTATGTATATTCAAAATAATACGATTAAATAGAGAGAGGCTATTTACTATATGTATTTACCTAAATATTAGACCTGAATAACTGAATACCTAACATGTAGGTATAAATTCTAAATATTTCTTTTGATTAATACTTCTCTCTGTATGTACCTATTATACCTTTTAACAAGGAAAAAATATTCTTGTATTTAAATGAAGACTTAAGTGTTTAATTCTCAGGTTGTATTAAATAATTAATATTAAGTATTAACAAACAGGATCCTCAATATTTTCTTTTGATTAGGTGAATTTTGTGTATTCTAGAAGAACGATTAAAACAGCCAGGACGAGAAAGATCTTGAGGATTTTGTATAATATCTTACGTTATGACATTGTTTGATAATTCATTTTAAGTACTAATGCTTCCACATCTGCGTCATCAACCCATTTGCAACGAATTAATGAAATCGAGTGCCAGTACCTAAAATGTCCTATCAATACCTACCTTTATTTATTAAGTATTATAGAGAGAGATATACTTGCATACACTTATATCCTACAATGAAAATGCATAATTATAAAATGGACAAGTCCTTTATGTTACATTAAACAAATGAAAACAGGGGTAGTTATTTAAATTTACAAAGGCTAAAGGTTGGAAAATACAAGTCCTTTGTTAGGCTCACAAAGATAATTCTGCGTCGTGACCCGAAATGACTCTCAGCTCTCGTTTCTCTAATTATACTCTTCAAACTCATCATCACCAAAAGTGGCTTTTGCCAAAAGCTTATAATGTAAATAGAATTGAGAAAATATAGGCGTAGACATATTTCACTCCAATTGTCCACATTTCCGTCAGAACTTGCCAAATCAGTCGCAATAAAATTATTGTTCATGTTACTTTTTGATTTTACATCTTAAGAAAATTTAATAAACGTAAAGATCTGAGTAATCTTATTAAGATGTTTAAATTGCTAATAAAACGAGAACTACTTTTACTTGTTAGCTACAAATTATTGAGCGAGGCGCATAAAGATTTGTAGGTTCCTGCCACGAATACTTACCTATGATTTTATTTACTACGATGCATTTAAATAGATTAAACTAGTTTATGCAATTTAATACCTTCCGAGTCCCGACGTCTTAGTGACGTACCGAGTTAAAAAGTTAGAAGTTTATTGAAAATTAAGCGCATTAAATAGGTTTATTTATCAATAATCACGACACTCTTCCTCTATTATTTCCATTGAAAATTACTCTTAATGTTAGTCTTTCTTTTTAACCAAATTGGGTTTGATTAAAAAAATAAAAACGTGCTAATTAGTAGTTAAAATTCCTGTCATTATATTAGTGACAGTGATTGTTTAAAATACGAAAATACGAAAGCTGACTTCTCATATTTAATGTACAAATCGAACTATAAACGGTATTCATACATACCCGACTCTGACTGAAAACATATTTTGAAATAACCAGCTCTTTCCAAACTTGATTGAAAACCGGCAAAAGAGGAGTAGAAAAATCAAAATCATTTCAGAGTACAAAATTATTTACCATCTTTTTATTCGTTAGGTAATTTAATTTCTTCACCATTTGCATATATACATAAAAATACATCTCGCGTCTATCTCGGTATATTTTCGGAAATGTGTTGAAGTTCAATACGTTTACACATTTTTAGTTATAACAAAAAAGTTAGTTTGGTCTTCAAGTAAGAAGTCCTACGAGGAAAAGTCTCATTTTTAGTCATAGAAAAAAGTAGAATTTTAAGCACACGAATGTTTGCATTTACTCGAATTACTAATTTAATAATATTCACTTAGTTATATTTTAAATCCTCAATCTGATTGTTACATACTTACTCACATATGATATTTAGAAATTAACTTGCATTTGGCAGTATATTTCAGTACCTAGGTATATGTATATTATCTACCTAATACAGACCTATTTAATAGTGTAACTTTAAATTTAGTTCATTCCTTTGTAAAAAAAATCATCTTTTTTGGTATGTTGAAGACGTGTAAGGCAATTAATACCTAGTTTATTAAAGTAAGGAATTTCATTACGAAACAACTCAAACAATGAGGGTTAGTGCAATAAAGAGATAAATAAGGTAAATATCCTTGATTCGAAAAGATTAATTTAAATTAGTCATATTAGGGGTTGTACACAACATACGTCATATAGCTAGGGGTGGGTAGGGGTAAGAAAAGCTGAAAAACGATGACGTTTGTATTTTAAAATAGAGGTATCGATGATTTGGTGTCAAAATTGGCAAAAACCTGATGACGTATGTTGTGTACAACCCCTTATGTGAATTAAACGTCTCAAACGTGTGTTGAAAGCTTTTACAAAAATCCCATATATGATACAATACATATAAAATATATATTTTTTATTGTGAGTTTGGATTCAAACATGAATACCTATTTATATATATAATATACCTTCCTACCTTTACGAAATAACAAACGATTCCGAAGACTTCTAAACGGATTTCATTATGTTAAATTGATTCAAACCAGAGGTATCTCTTATTTTCTCAAATATGTTGTTTTGAATACATAAAATACAATCAATAATATCGGCCTTGCCTTTATTTGGAGTTGAAACCACACAGATGTAATTTTACTATTAGAATATATGTACTAGAAGGAAATCCAAATGCCCAATTTTAATAAGTATAAAATCCTCTTACAACTTAAATACCTATGTACTGTTTATATAAATTACAAGTTCACCTCAGGAAATATTCGTTTCAATCCCAGTGAATACATAAGACTTACAACAACAACAGATTTGATAAAAAATTGTACAGTGAAATACCTTTATAATTAATCCGGTTGTAATGAATCTCGGGTTATAATGAACCAAAAGTTACACCCCCGGCCCAGGCATAGGCTTTATAATGTTAAAAGGTTCGCGATTAATGAACTATGGTTATAATGAAACTTCTTTTGTGATGAATGAATTTAAAATCTTCTACGTGATTTTACTTTGAATTTAAAGAACGATTTTCGTTTCGTTTCGTTTTCCTATATTCTCGTTTATTCTTATCTAAAATTTATTTATCTATAATAAAATACTATTTTCATCTCTTATCTACTTGTGAAACCTTTTAAAATGTCAAATATAAAGCAAAAACCTTCTCAACTCTCATTATAGGTAAAAATTAAATGAGCTATTACAATTAGATAACAAAACCAAAAGAAAAGTCATCTGTTCATTTAATATTTGTTTTTTGTATACATCAATTTATTCAAAAATCGGTTAGAATTTGATAAAGCAATTTCGACAACATCAGAGGTAAATAATATAATGACTGGGAAAAGTCCATTTAAATTGGTTTGTATAATAAATGCAAATATGATATATGGAATTGAAAAGAAAAATCGCAAGATTTTACTTATTCTCGACAATTCCTCATCTCATCTTTAAGATTTAATGTTAACCAACATTAAAGTATTTCACTATTTATTTACAAAAAATTTCTTACCTATGTATATATAATTTGTCTTAATTATAAATATTATACATACAAATATAAAAACCAAGTTAATTACAACGAATATGTTATATACTATATAGCTATATACCGAAGTAGTATGTATAGTTCGGTTGTAATTAACTTCGGTCATAATTAACCAAATTGGCCGGTCCCTTGAGATTCATTACATCCGTAGTTTACTGTACTAACAATAAATACCAAAACTTTTCTACACCTATTTTGTCAATTTCTCTTACATGATTGATGAATTATTGTGCAAGAATAAATTGAAGCTATTTATTAAGCGAATTGTAATAGTAAACTAACCATACACGTATTAATTGGTCTGTCTGACTGCATGTGAAGTGTGTATGTGAAAATAAAATGTTTACTTTTGAATATATTCTAAGCAGGAATGAGATATTAATGATGCCTTGTATTAAAAAATAAAGTACCTACCTATAAACATATATAAAACATTTTATAAACATTAAGCTATTTAATTAACATGATTATGAATTGTACGAGACTTTTCGGAATCCTTTTAAACTCTTTAACAAAACGACGAGTAATTGGTTAACATTTGTTTTCCTAATCTTTTTTTCTCAATTCATTTGTAGATTATTTAGAAGAGTTCATTGTTTTTGAAGTAGGAAACGAATGTAAATAGATACATATACATCTTTTCTGTTTAATGATCTTTAAATTATGTTTTTAGTAGTCGAAAGGCTACGGCACACTGTTGTAATTAATATATTATATATTTATGATAGACAAGCTTTGAACTCGATGTGAGTATTTCAACTATACCTGTATAAATCTATTATATATATAGAAACTATTATTATATAAATGACACACCTTTATAAAAATGTACCTATATGATCCGAAATTTGAAAAATGACACGAGAAGTTGAAAAATGTTAAATAAAAAATTAGTGCTCATTAATGCTCATTGTGACTACACATTTTTATTTATTTGAACATAATCTTTTTTACTTACTTTTAGTATCTACATATATGAATCTTTTTAAATGTTATTCATTTTTCGTCTTTTCATAAATGCACTTTTAATTTTACACACCATATCGTAAAAATATATGAAATAAAATATTCATTAGTGCATCATATATAAATTGTAAGGCATTATTCTTGTATTTCTAAATTAAACAGATTTTATAGTCGAATAGAATAAATGTCAATTTGACATTCTTAGTTATGCAAGATAGTCCGAATCTTCGACTAACCGAAAACCCAAATGGAACCGACTCCAGAAAATGGACTCCGACCCGAATGGAACGAGTCACTCGAGATTTTCCCGAGCCGCTGTGCGTGAGTTCAAAGGTGATCCACACTTGACAGCATTCATTCATTCATAAATTATGCCTCATATGGTGATCTTGATTTTTTACTTCTGTTTGAAGTATTGAGTCATAACCTTTTTCCCGGGTATAAGAGTTTGGGAAAGACCCGGGCGGCGTTTTCTTCCGTCTCTTTTTTGAGAATTTGCATCTTCATCTTCTTCGTTTTTCACTTTCTTCTTATCGCTTGAAACAGTGACATCCTCAGCTAATTTCTTTTCCTTCAGTTCCTTTTCTAATTGCTGCTCTTGCATCAACTGAATGTCAGAGTCATGAGCAAACGTGCAATTATGGCCAAATCTACATCGTCCACGTCGAAAGTTCCAACAAATCTTTTTCCCATTGATTTCAGTAACAGCTTCTTGATTTGCCGTCATCTATTCGTCAAAGGATTATTGTTTAATTGAGACTATTCAACTCAATGATGCTATCGTATTAGATATTATAAAGTAAAATGAAATTAATTTATTTGTACTTTGACGTGACGTTCGAGTGCATTTGATGCTTTTTTCTCATCTTCTCTAAATTGGATTTGAAAGACGGAGTCCTGTTTCATCTCACCACGATCCGACATATTAAAAGGATTTAAAAGCGAGGGGAGTCTGCGAACAAATTAAAGAATTAGGAACCCATAAGATAAAAATTTAAAGTTTTATTTGCTCTAATTTTATTTGTCCTGATAACCTAACCATTGTCGATAACATTAAGAAATATTTATTGTTCATACTTGCTTTTCTTCTCAATGATTTCCTCTTCGAGTTCTTCCTCATCATCGTCGGATTCACCAGCGAAGAAGTTTGACGCTTGGACTAAAACACTGGAAGTTCTTAATCTTTCCAAGTTTTCAATTTCAAGCTTTGCAGTAAGGATTTCCTCATCGTCTGATGAGTCGTAATTGTTCGCAATGAAATTCATTTTAATTATTGTTAGCCTAGCCCCATATGCATATATTTATAAAGTATAAAACTTAATTAACCACCTTACTTTAAATCTTTATTGATCAATTTTAATTTCAAAAAGATATTGAGCTTGAAGACACTGTACTAACCACAATTATAATTAATAATTAAATATCATTGAGTCACTGACAAATTTGAAAACTAATGAATTATAAAAAGTTTGATTTGAGGAGATTCTTAAATCTCAGATTGATTGGATTGAAAGGTAAACTATATAGACATGAGCCTGAATGGAAGTCGCTTTATGCCCCTCAAATAAATGATCAAGAAAACTACATCTATAGGCATATCTAATAGCTATAATAGACATCAGAATTAGATATTTTATAGAGAAAAATTAAAGAAATTAAAATGAGTTCATTACGTTCAATTGTATATAATCTTTTATTTATTTACTAAAAATATCGAATTTAAAGAAAACATCATTCAGAATTTTAATCAACGATATGCAAATATTCCGTTGTTATTATTTAATATTTCTATCTAACAATAAAAGTACGTTTGTTGATTTAAAATATTATTATAATTTAATATCTATCTTAATCTAATATTTGGTTACATGCGTCAATTTAAAATAACATTTGTGAGGTGAATTGTAATTCACAAAATTAAAATTACGTCCCCATCTCCTTGAGGAAAAATAAATTTTGCTATAATAATATTGTAAAGATAAAGGAAAGAAGGCATGCGATAGTTAAAGTCATTTAAAACATTTTAACCTAAACCCTATATTTTTAAATCTAAAATTTGAATATTAAATCAATTTTAAATAAAAATCTCAATTTTTTAAACATTTAAATATATTTATATATCACAAAATTTTAGTTGCTTAGAAAAAGCATTTTTGTATCTTAAGTTAATTTATTGAATTTTGTATATTATTCATTTTCTTTTGTTGCATATTTTTAAGGCTTCAACCCTTAATATAGATCCTTGATTATTTTTTATATAAATTTATATAATTGTAAAATTTGCTTAATTAGATAAAAAAAATTATTGGTTGATCATTTGACATTTAAAATATTAAGACAATTAAAAGTTATTATCAAATTGTTAAATGTAAGTACTGTTTATAAATAATGCTCGCGATTATTAAAATTTGAATTAAGCTTGAGCATATTTTAGTTGAAAAGGCAATATAAAGGAGAAAAATGGTGTCCTGCACCCATTTAATTCTTGACTCTGAATGAAAAGTACTTCAAAAATTAGGAATTGTAAAAGCCTATTGTTAATTCCCTATATTTTCTAATGGGGCTTGTGTGAATCTCCCAGTAGTTTCATCGTCACTTTCAGATTCTTCCTCGTCTTCTTCATCTTCGAGTTCTGGCATTGGAAAACGAAGGATCGCAGCAATTCCTGTAAACTGTGCTAATTCTGCAAACCATAATAGTGCATTCGTGAGTTAAGACTAATTACAATAAACATTTTAAATATCCTTTATTTAATTTTTGTCATTAAAAATAAAAAAATAAAAAATGAATTACGTTCTCCGGAAATATGAAGACTTGAAAAAATCTTAGCTTCACCTCCAGCTTCTCTGCAGTTTTCAACAATGGCCACGTAGCGCTTCCTTGTAGCCACGTCGCTTGCACTAATTATTAAACATTGATTTCAGTTAATTAAGAACATCTTTAGTGGTCTTATTGAATGACATGTGATGCGTTTATATTTTAATATGTTTGAGAGATTTACCGAAAAAGGCCATCGGTAATTAGAAGCGTCTCAATGGCTTGAGCTTCGTTTGCCTTTTCAATTTGTTTGAGTCCGTAAAATGCTTTTTCAGGTTCTGTCTGGAGCATAGAGTAAAAAGCTTCCATGGCTTTGACTTCCCCTGCAGCTTTCGTGTCAGCCAGTTTGAGTGTGACAGCAGGACTTGCAAGAACCTCTGGAATGATTTACGTTAAATGTCATGGAATTAATTTCTCATTGAAGAATGTGAAATTATAAAATTAAGAATTTGTATAGTAGTAGATGGTCTTTAACCTCTTAATGAATGTTTAAATCCACTGGAAGCGTGGACGAGGACGAATTTTCCTTTGTTATCAATGAGCAACTTGTTGTCGTTTTTCACGGCTTGGACAAAGACGTAATCAAAAAACTGATCCTTGACGAATCCAGGACTCGCTATGAGAATACACTTCACAATTTCAAAGTTCGCGTGTCTCAACAGAGCTTGCATAACAGCCTCGTAAAACTTTTGTAATCCCTTAATCATATCATATGATAATAACATTTGATAATTAGCTGGTAATTGAAAAAATCTGTGTATAACATGAACCGAATTAGGAAATTAATTCGCACAAATGAAATTACCTTGTCGTGATTTGAAACATTTCCATGTCTTTTCCTAGGAATTGATTGCTCAATTTTAGCCCTCACAAGGGTCATACTGGAAAGAACAAGGCAAACATGAGCAAGGCCTTCCTGCATTACCACGGCCAAGACATCAGCTTTCTATTATTTCATTATAAAAATTAACAAAATTATTATTATTATTATTTATAATTTTATAATGAAAAACAATGTGAGTGGAAATATAGTAAGATAAATAAATAAAACTTGTAAATAACGCTGTGCATTAATTGAGTATTTAAGACAAAGTACCTGAGCCGGGTCACAGGCCGATTCAACCCGTTCTAAATCAATTGAATCCCATTGTTTGGTCACGGCAAATTTTCTGTTGATCTCGAGATCCAAAGTGTGATAAGCTCCCATCTAAAACATTAAATATTTATTATTTAATAAAATAATAGTCGCTTGGTTTTCTATTTAATGTCTTTCAATTCATTTAATAGACTTGGACTATCACAATTTTTCAATGCAATTAAAAGAATAGGGAAAATCAACTTAATTAATTGTAGTATTTAAAGAGTTTAAATTACCTTGACATACGGATTCTCCACGACATTTCTTCCTTTCAGCCTTAAAACACATGCTTGGGTGTCAAAGTCAATTGTTTCGACTTGAATGGTGAGAGTTGTTCGAATTCGATTGCTACTACTCGACCCCGTTGCCGTCTCTTGTTGGACTTTTCGGATCGTCGAGGCTCGAACAATATTTCCACTGGCTATTAAATTGTATGCGTGCCAGACATCCTCATTCTCCTCCGCAATGAGCGTAACACTCCTACACAATTCCCCCACATTATTATCATTAAAAATTAGAGGTTGATCCCATCAAATGTCATTAAATCCTTAAATTTCTCATTTTAAATGGAAGTTAAAAAATATGAAATTGACCTACCCATTGCCGTCTTTATCAATGTAACGATGGACGAGTTTCATTGTTGGTGTCAAACCTCGTCCTCCTCATCTCGGCGTACTTGGCGACCTTCTAGAGGTGGAAGAAACGAAGACATTGAGAATTCGAATGAGCTGGCCATACAAATCCCACGTTTTAGTTTCTTGCTTCTCTATATGTACATATTACGCCTAATGTAGCGCGTGAGGGCAAAGCCAAAAAGGCCCCAAAACAAAACGAAAACCTTGTATATATATATTTTTTAATATTATTGATATAGGCGTATGGGTATAATAATAATAATAAATTAAGTCTTAAATTGTAAATTGTTTTTAATGAGGTATCTATTTAATTTCTTCTGCATTTGAGTTTAAGTTATGATTTTACTTTATTTCGTTTAATTATGACGTTATTTGATCATAAGGTTGAAAAAGGCCGTGCCAATGCATAAGATGAATGGCGTGACATATGAAAATGATACAACGTGTGGGTATATTTATATATTTTATATAGTACACAATACGTTCCCTATTTATTAACAAAAAAGAGTCGTAAAAAGTGTTGATAAGACGCCAACATAAAAATACAATGTAGACAAAACTATTAAACATTAAATCAGTCGGTTAAAGTAATTAGTTCAAGATGAACAGACCAAGAAAAAGCGAGCGATCTAAATTAAACTTACTAACTTTATAGCAAAAGATACTTAAGGTTTATATATTCATATGTATATATATATTACCTATTTAGAAAAGGCTGAAAAGATCTATGTATGAATATTCTTTGCATTTTTTCACAACAAATTCCCTGCTAATCGTCAACTCGGAAGAAAATAATCAACGCGTCATTTAATACACATGACATACCACAACTCCTGAACTTCTCCATAATCATTAAATATTTAACTCTTACTAATTATGATATTATCTTTAGATTGATTATACAATCAAGTGTACACAAAAGAATAGAACAAGTATAGATCGTTAGTACACAAAGGGCTTTTGATACTCACAAGGAGATTCCTCAATTTCTAAACAAATGTTAAACTAAACCAGTGTAATTATTCTATATATATGTATTACAACACAGAAGAATCATAAATTTTGTTAGCTTATAATCATCTACATTTATATATATATATATATATATGTATATATATATATATATATATATATTATATTTATTTATATATAAACCACATGAGATCTCTGTTTATAGTTCATTTATCAATAACTTTTTTGACGTCTCTGTCTCACAAACACTTTATTATTTGACAAACCCACGACCACGACGTCGTCTGCTTGTCCACAGCATTAAATTCTTTAATATAACTAATTATTATTCCTAGAATTTAAGTAAGAGTAGGTTTATAGTACAAATGAAAATGATTTTAACTCTAAAATGTTTGTGCGAGCCTTTGTAATTATTTAATATATGGTGAAAATTTACATATCATTAGGCTAATTATTTGCTAATATAATACATACTTATCGTATTATACAACAGTATAGTTTACTTAAGAGTTAATCAGAATTAATTATTTCATTATATATAATTGTTACTTGTGATTTCAGAGATTAGTAATAGTATGTAGAGTTACATCTTCTTAAAACTTCGAATCGTATATAAGCTTTAAACACATTAATATAGTAGTACACAAGAATTATTAAATTGTATTGTAAGGATCTCAATTCCCGATTATTATTATTATGTATAGGTAGAGGTGTCTGTTGAATTTGTTTATTTAAAATGCAGAGTCCATGTAATTTGTTCCTCACTTAACATCTAATTATTAATGTATTCAGTAACTATTGGTTCAGTTCGGTAGGTTTATGATTTAGCTGACAAAAATGGCCGAGATTCTTCAGGCTCTCTCTTTCAATTCAATCTCTTATTTGGATCATTTATTCTCATCCTCAAGGGGTAGTGAAATCCAAAGATTACCTTCGTAATTATACTTATAAATATCACTATTGTGTGTTCATTACTTTTAAGGCATATAGAATTAGAACGTACATAAATATATAAAAATTGTTGAACCAAGTTCAAAGTAAATTAAATACTTATTTACTCCTTTTCATAGAATTAAACTCTAGATTTTTATTTATTGTATCTCAATTCTGTATTTCCTAGAAAGTTTTTTGTGTTTTAGCACGAAGCTAATGAACCCTAATAATTGTTATGTAGTAAAAAATAAAAGATTGAAATGAAGGTAGGAACATATTACAATAACGCACTTCCTAAAGGAGAGGTTGCATATTCCTACCTCTGTGGTCATCATATATCGGTCCCTATAGCACTACTATATAGCATTGGAGGCCCTGTTTCCCCCAATTTTGTGTAATTTTAATTATCTCCAAAATATAATCACATTTAATTTTTTAACGATAAAGAATTTCACAATAATGTAATTACAAAAGTTGTTTATTATTATGAGACCTGTAAAAAAGCTCAAATACATTTTCATTAAAAACGCATAATAAAAAAGTTACGCGCTAAATAAAATTAATTAAAAACGATATAATTTAACATTGTTTGCAGGTTCAATTTTTATTCAAATTATCATTTTTATATGTAGAATTTGATGCTCTTTCACATAGGCATAGTTAGAATTAGGTCCTTGATCTATTAACTACAATTACTAGCTAATTAAATGAATTATTAGTTTTTAATTAAATTTATTTAGCGCATAACTTTTTTATTAAGCGTTTTTGATAATATGTTTGAACTTTTTTATAGCTCTCATAATGATGAACAACTTTTGTAGCTATATAATTGCGAAATTCTTTGTCGTTAAAAAGTTAAATGTGAATTAAGATTTTGAGTTGAATGAAATTGAGATAAATTGAGATATAGGTGGCAACAGGGTCCCCCATACATTAACATAGCAATGTTAAAGAGTCCGGCCCATAGAGGCAGGAATATGCAACCCATCCTTTACAACTAAACATGATAATTACAAAAACACCTGATTCTCGTTTGTTCCTTTCTTTCAAAGCGAACTTGGACTTATCATCTTCCACATATTAAATAATCATAATGATGAAAATAAAGAACAATTGTTAAACAGAAGGAAGAAAATACACAATCGAAGGATGAAAATTGAATATGAAACGAGATGATAGGAAAAAGGGTAGGCGAAGTTGATTCAACACTTGGCACATGTTCCATCCTTCATTGAAAAAGGAGTTCGACTTTCAATAATGATATAAAAGACGTATAATTTATAATAGATACACAAGAAACATATTGAAACGATTGGAATTAAATCTAACTATCAGCGACTCCACAATAAGTGAGGAGTCTCATTCGGACTAACCAGTATTTGAAAGATTCTCAAGCAAGTCGACGACAAAAGTAAAATACTCAATTGAACAAATGAGTCAAAGTAGGTAAGTTAAGAACCATGAAAATTATTATCCTAACCTTAAGTCGAGTCATTAGGTGAGTTGGACCAGGGAAAAAATCCTGAAAACTAATTGTAAGTTTTAATATAATATACTGTGTACCTGTACTTATATATATAAGACACACATAATATATATCCTCGTTAAGTAATGAGTGGTAATTAACATTTAAATCTACATCTCGACAACTTGTATAAAAAGAATAGTACCTATACTGTATGATTAAATTAGTATCATAATACTTCTGATATCTGGTGCTCAAGAGTGACAATTTTCTTTCTACTACTTTTAAACATTGAATATATGTATATATATAAGTATATATAGGTAGTTAGTTGATGTCTTAAAATTAAGATAATAATATACATATCGTAGTACGTTGTAAATAGTTTAATTATTTAGTGATGAGAAGAAGCTGAATTGGATCGTTCATTCCCATTGATGAGGAGACGGTGGTAACTCGGAAGGATGAGCGACAGTCGAGCTAAAAAGTATAAATTATTCCAATATTTAATCACAATGAATGATTTCATGAATTATTCAAAAAATACTTTAAAGGGGTTTTTTAATAATGAATAAATTAAAGTGAAACCAAGTTGACTAAACGTGAATTCAAAAAGGGTAAACGGAGAAGGGAAATAAAAAGAAAGGAATGCGTCGTAGAGCATTTGGACGTGTTTTCCACCTTTAGCTTCTTTTCGCATTCAAATCCAAATTTCGCAACATGTGGATGGGGAAAGGAAAGAACTCAAGATTTGAATAATTCCTCATCAAATCATCCATAATTCATAGATCCATTCCCTTGAAGGAACATTGTAAAGAAATGGCGAGGCGTATGGAAATTAAGCCAATACGAAGTAATTGAACTCATCGTATTTTTTGTCACAAGTGACGGATTGAAGATAAATACCTCGTGAAGCTCTTGAAAGCCGCCGAGTGCGGGTTAATACAAAGGGGCGTTCGATTCGTCTGAGCTTGTTCGGTGACGAGGGAGTAGAGTTCCTCCTTCACTTGGAGAATCGACACGAGCTTCTTCTCCCAACGGTCGTCGAACGTAGCCTCCGCACAGGGCTCAAGGTCCGGAGCGTAGATGCGAATGGCTGACGACGAAGTCCGACAACACCGACACATACACGAGTGGAATCTCAACCGGCCCTCGTCGATGTAGGGATGGTTGAGGGCTTCTTCCACCGTGACTCGCTTCGCCTACAATCACAAACATCCATGAGTCATTTCATTCATCATTCAATTGAGGAAAAGCCAACCGAGAGAGTCAAAATGACCATCAAGCTCAGTGAGCATTTGCTCGAAATTACCGGGTCAAAGACGAGCATTTGACAGAGTAAATGGACAGCTTCAGGAGTCGCTTGAGCTGAAAGTGTGTAGAGAGCAGCCAGGGCTGGGGGTTTATGAGGTTTTTTCAACATGTGTGCCCGGGCTCCGCTACAGGCTGATCGGATATCTTCCGGTTTCGGGGTTCCAAGGAGGTCGGAAATCAAGTCAAGCTACAATTCATAAAAAACACATTAGACTTTTGCCATCAACCAATGAACCTTGATATGTATTATACATATATGTATGAATTGATACGAATTCATATTAGTTAAAAGGACCTGCTGGATGGGCGTTTGGGCCTGGAAGAGGATTCGTCTGCCCAGAAGCTCAGCAAAGATGCAGCCCACACTCCACATGTCCACACCTGAAGAGTAGTGCTTCGCACCCATGAGGATCTCAGGTGCTCTGTAGTATTGGGTCACAACTTCTTGAGTCATTGCTTTGGACGGATTCGGCTCTTCGACGCGGGCCAGTCCAAAGTCGCAGATCTTTAGAACGCAGTTCGAGTTGACGAGCAAATTCCCCGGCTTGATGTCTCGATGGAGAATTCGAGCCGAGTGGAGATACTTCAAACCTTATGAAACCCAAGAAAACAGTTGAGTCAAATCCCACGGAATCCAAATCCTCAATGCCTGACCATCTCATTCAATTTCCAATAATTTCAATAATTCAAAATTTTGAATGTTAAGATGCCTGGCCCACCTCTGAGTATCTGGTAGAGGAACACTTTGATGTGATCCGAGGAGAGGTGTTGCGGGGAGACGATGATTTTGTGCAAGTCGCTCTGCATCAACTCCGTGATCACATAACTGCAAAGAAGACGAGACTCAATGTTGTGAACTCTCACTCGAGGAGTTTGCCTGACACACTGGCCTGACTTACATTTCTTGGAAGAAATCAATATGGGGAGGTTGGAGGATGTCGATGGCAGAGAGCACGTTGTCGTGTTTGAAGTAGCAGAGCATCCGGAGCTCTCGGCAAACCCGCCGTGCCGACACGAGGGATTGAAACACGTTGGGGAGTTTCTTCAACGCAACACGCTTCCCATCACGAGGATCCGTCACAGCCCTGGAAAACACAATACTCATCACCACCCAGGAAAACAAAAATTAGGGAAATTAGCAAGCCCATTAGATCTCTTTTAGGTCTTTGGATCTCCAGCCCCAGAATGCTCTGGTTGACAAATGATGCCCAGGACGACTTCCACTTTACAGCTACCCAACGTCCCCATTCCCCACCTAGTTCCAGTTATAGACAAATATACACATTTATTTGTCAAACAACCAGATTGCCCCAACTCGTTCCTCCTACTTCTTATAACTTATTTCTCATGAATATATGAGAAAGGTCCTTCAAGGATCCCACCACTCTCGGCACAACAAAGAAGCTCACTCACTCAACCACGTGCTCTACTTTCCTCGTCCATTAACGTATGCTAACATCTAGAGAGGAAATGAGCTTAATTGTGTTAATCCAGTCATTTTTGGCTTGCCCGGGTGAAAAGTACAATTTTGTGTTCCTCCACTCCAGTGCGGAGAGGGGGGCGGATGGGCAAAAAGACCCAACCTGTTCTGAGACCTCAAACGCTCAAAGTGTGTCAATCTATATCCAATGACCTATTTCGTCTCTGGAGGCCTCAATGGCAAGGTTCCGTCTTGACGGGCGAAGAAATTGAATGAGTGAACCACTTCGGTGACGCAAATAAGTAGGCTCTTCAATTATGAGACCGCATTGGCAAGGCCACACAAACACTCTTTTTAACCCAACCTTCAACGCTCTCCCGTTAGGCCTTCTCCTCCATAGACCCAATGCACACAGACACCTTCTGCATCCTCCCTTGGTGAATTAAAAAAAACCATTTCTCATGTATGTCTCATCATGAAAAACAATCAAAGGAAAATCGGAATCTCAACTAAAGGAGCTGCAGAGCATTTAAACAACGACTTGCTCGGTTTGAAAAATCCTTGCCCTTATTGCTCACCCATTCAACCTCACTTTGGCTATGAAGTAAGAAGGATTATTAGCACATTTCAAACTTGAAGCAAATTCACCTTCTCCATTCATTCCTATTAACCTAAACCTTATACAACCACATTTAACATCAACTTTACAACCACATTTATTTAATATTAACTTTACCACCATATTTAAACCTACTAAATATGCATCAACTTTCATGTTCTCAAATAAAGGTTTTCCAAACATTCATTTTATACAATTCGAGCTAAAAATCCATTTGAACTTTGCAAGCCTCTCTCTTCATGTAGACGCCTCAAGACGAATTATGATGAGATTTAATAAATCCTCCACACTTCCGTATTGTCCAGGAAATTTGTCCTCCAACACTCTCCTGATAAACCTCAATGGATGTATGGAGTGATGAAAGGAATGTGTAAAGTGGTCCACCTCCCCCACCAAACTCCCAGTTACTAGAGTGGAGAAAGACAAAGCGCGTTCTTGCTCCACGACACAGAAAATGCCAAAGGCTCATTATAAATAATGTTGTAGATAAAGGTCGAGAGAGTTGGTGGTGGTGGTGGTAGTGGTACACGTCGATCTTCCTCTTGCTCCCATTTCAAATCAACTTAACCTAAATCGTCTGGCGAGCGGCCCTTCACAACTTACGTAATCCACAACCCATTTGACAGACTTTACTTTTACAATTCGTCTGACAATCCACCATTTCATCATGGAATGATCAAATGAACCATTCTTGAATCCCTTCTCTCCTGCCCAAGACCCTTCGTCAATGACTCCGCTGGAACATCCCAGGAAAGGGAGGCTTAGAAACTGGAGAAATGAATCAGTTGCGGTACGTGGAAGCGTTGAGTCTGAAGGACTTCGCATGCAGTGGTTTTTGCAAGATAGATAACGGAGCCTCCTCGTCCAAAAGGCTTGGGGAGAAATGAAAGGCAGGAAGGACGAGAGGCAGTAACGCTTTTTGAGGAATTGACCTCATTCAACATGCCCAAGTGGGATTTTCACTTTTGGAAAGCTTGCAAAAATTTTTCGCAATATTAAGACGTTCGTTGGGGTGTATGAGTCTCCCAATCTGCGAGCTCGTGCTCCACTCTCCTCCTTCAACTACCGATTGTCCCTCGAACGTTCCCATCGAATCTCGACCGTGTTACGACTCAACCATCACCTATCCCAACACTTAGCCCACACAACCACGTCCCCCATGGAGGACTACGACGGGATCTTCCGCATTTCTCTCGCCTCCCCAACCTCCGCCTCCTCCTTCCTACCCATGGACATCCAGAGAGCCGCCCAGCACACGCGGACTTTGTCGGAATTCCCTCAACTTTCAAATGTCTCCTTCCCAAATTTCCCAAACCTCCTCCTCTATTTATAAACATTCCCAATTACGACCTTTCGCCCCAAAATGGCCCTCCTTTCCAAACTCCCACCCTTCACGTCTAACCTCCTCCAAATCATCTCTACCGGACAAAATCACTCCTTGTGACTCACAAACCTCCCTTCTCAACTTCCATTCTCCATCCTCTTCACATTAAGGCATTTACATCCAGTTCATTGGAAATCAGAAGGTATAATTTCATAAAGTGTAGATAATATTAGCAAAGTTACAAATCCCGCCAGATCGCAGTCCCTTCGAACTTTCCACTCACAACTAAAACTGAACTGAAAAAGCTTCCAACTTTAGTTGTACTAGCTATAAGAAAAACATAAACCTAGGTGTTTAAAATGAGCGACTCTATGGATTGGACCAATGGGACTTGAGGGCAACTCGTGTTCACTTGGTTCACTCGAAGAGAGAGAACCAAGGAACAGGAACGAAGAGCTCAGATCTATATGAGTGCATTGAAGATTGAGCATGGAGGATCCTGTAAGCGTCTAGGATCCCATGGAGGGCCCCTGAATTGTCCAACGGTTCTCAAATGGCCGCCTCCCTCCGCCTCATCGAATCCCCTCTTGATGCGAGGGAGAGGGCCAGGACATTGTGTGCGAGACACATGGAGGGAGAGACAAGTAGGTAGATTCATTTCCCTTTCGCTCATCTCTTAAGTAATTCATGAGAGAAGTGAAGGGGATCGATTTCCCCACTCTCCCGCCATCCGAATCTACAAGCATGATTCCAAGGATTCCTCAAAAAACATTAAATAAATCTCCATTTAGACTCCAACGAAACATTCCCACCAAACAAGAGTTCAAATAGATGATCAAGCTCTCATTAAATCTTATTTATCTACTTGGCAAATGCTATAATAATAAATAAAGTCATTTTGTATCAAAGGTTCTACCTAATTCTTCTCCCATCTTCCTACATTATATCTAATAAAAGAGAGATCGCCATGGCCCTCGATTTTCAAAACTTGATCATAAGATCATAAAGGTCATTGAGGCTCGTCTTACTCAGAGCTCGACTCCATAGACTCTCTTTTTTAATTTCTTTTTTTAATCACTTCGATCATATGTATCTATATGTATTAAAGTGTGTTTTATGAGAGTTTCATATTTACTGGCTAAATATAAATCATGGAGACCTACAAAGAAATATTCGATCTAACTTGGAGATCTATAACCAAATAAATCAGTAGAGATAAATGAAAATCAATACTTGCAATCTACAAGTTATAAATTAGTCTAATAAAATTTAAAGAGAAGAATAAATTGAAAATGTAAAAGATGGTCTAGACAAGAAAGTATTTTAAACTAATAGAATAGATATTCGTATTGAAAAACAAGAGAAACAGCAAATGTCATATAGAATTAAGAAGGTTATTTAAGGGAAGTCATTAGAATGAGAAAGGCATCAAGTATTATTATCTCAATCACCATAATATACTCAGCATACAAATTAAAATTAACTTTATATGCTTACTTATACAGAGCTATATATGTATGGCTACCCTCAGGATGAAACACCTGGCTATTTACAATGCCTTAATTGCATTCGACTTCATTTACTGAGAATTTCGATCATATGGCATATGTTTAGCCAAACGTAGGTACTCAATATTGGCCCTGCGTCTTTTGAATTCACATTAAATCAATTGACGTAATGTCGATAGATTGACGCAAGATAGACTTCTACATATATGCATACACGTAGTATTACAACTTCTTATAAAAATACATTTCTCCAATAGTGACAAAGGAAATGATGAGAAAAATGTATTTGTTTCTTCAGGTTCCTCTCTAATTAAATGTATTTAACTATCCAGACATTTGCCTTGATGTTCAGAGCGGAATGTGTCGAGGAATGCCGTTGGTTGAAGTTCGTTCTCTCCCATCGTCATTTTCCTTCCATTTCCTCATTTCTTCAAAAGAAGTCATATACTTATGAAAGTCTATAATCGGCCACTCCAGCTCGCCTATAAATTCCATTGCCATTGCTATGCTCGACAGAGAAGACAAAAATGCGAAAACCCCTAACCCCTGCGTAGCCGCGTAGACTAAACACACCCAAATTCTCACAAATCCATGAATTTACCTAAAGATACTCTTCCCCAACCAAACAAATACCAGACGAATTAATCAAAGATAAGTAGACTAATTCACTTATTACATTATATTTAAATGGCCAGGAACCATTGAGGAAACCAAGGGATTAGAAAAGAGAGAAGTATGAATAAATAGATGTTGGTCTGAAGATCAAAGAGAATATTTGATATCCTTTGGAGATAGGAGAACTTGGGCTGCGGATGTTGTGTGAGAGGGTGTGAGGGGAGGACGAGGTTTTTTGCTATCATTCCACACAGCCAAGTTCTCTCTTTCCAATAGTTTCCAAGGTTTGGAGCAAGAGACGAGACCCACGGTGGAACCAACTTGGGAGAATGGCATGCATGCTGGCATTCCTTTCTGCTTTTTGCCCCGTCCTCAAATGTGCATCTGTTCCATTAGACCAGTAACACGAGGGTTCGCCGCAAGAGGGGAAAGAAACCCAGAGAGGTCTTCGGGACTCGCTGGAGAGGTCAAGAGACTCGCGGAGACAAACAACCTCCGTCCACCTTTCCCAAAGACAAACACTCGGAGGAAACACAATGGCGATGTAAATATAAAAGGGTCTTTCAACACAAGTGAAATGTAGGTCAGAAAAGGGGGGATTCGTGGAAACGGTGGTCTTCCTCTGGCTTGGTTCCTCGTTTTGGGTCTCTCAGGAGCACATCAGGCTAGAGGATGCAAAGGGTGGAAGTGTTCCTCAAGGTCCTCGTGGGGGCATCGGAGAGACGAATTCATCCAGGCACAAGACTCACGAGAGACGGGCCAAGAAGAACTCACATGTGTACGTACATTGAGTTCGTAATGAAGTAGTATGAAGGAGCACCACGACCAGTCAGAGGAGGAGAATTAAGGGCTAAAATACCTTTGTGTAAAAAACAGCTCCTCATCCAAGAGAGACCCAAATGTAGGACCTGAAGGAGCAGCGACGTGCCTTGAGGCCATCTGCCTTTCTACAACAAGGCTCGAAGGACAACACGGCCAGTTCATCTCTCATAACTCTCTCCCTTCTTCCCACCATGCATTCCCCATCAGCTCCGCTCAGAACCAGAGTCAAATGGGAGCCGAAACTTCAACCAAAACAGACACGTTTTTTAGATCAACACTCTCGCATTTCATCCTTCTCTCATCGTCCATTCTCCTTGTTCTTGTAAATTGATATTGAATATTGATCTCAAAGATCCGATCGTCCGTAGGGCCCGTCCCTCCCAGAAGAGACAAAAGTCTCCACTGAGTCAGTTTGAGCCTCTTCTTCGTCTTCATCAACTCCATTTGTCCGCCAAAAAGGAAATCTTAACTCCCAACAAAGAGGATCCATGCCCGCCATTATTTCGCATTTTCCTTAGTTATTCGGCGAATCAAACCCATATTGGACTCATCGTTTAAATGCTCCTTGTGTCCATCCACGAGAGCATTTGGCTCTGTGCATTTGTCAACTTATGTAAACTTATGAATGGCAGTAGAAAGAATAAAAGTGTTTAAATAGGCTTGAGAGCCTGTTGTGAAAAGAGTCATTAAAAAAGAATTAAATAGAAAGCGCACCAACTCTTGGGATCTCCTTACTCTCACCCCAAACACCAGCCAGCCAAAAGGAAATCATCGTAGTTGAGGATTCAAAAAACGACACTATGCCTCGAAACTCTCATTTAATTGCCAATTTGCCGTGGAATTTTCAAGAACCTCAAGGGTCAAGCTTCTCACGACGAGGACAATAAATTCATAATATGCAAGCCCAGAAAGTAGCATTTAAACATAATATTTAAGACTCAGACACCACAGTCTTCCCATACATCCAGAGTACAATGCATTTAAACACGCTGCATAACTCAAAATGGTCAAATTAAAAGAATAAGAGAAGGAGGTTTTTACAAATGTAGGACATGGACTCCCAAGCGTTCCAACCCAATTAAACTGCCCTTTACTTTATTCCCCTCCTACTTACGGGCAATTGTAAATTATTTCTTAGCTAATTATTCCCTCATAATGAGCATCCCTCGACCGGAACTACCAAGTTCTCCTTCATTTAAAAATCCCCTAAGACAAAGAGAGCAAAATCACGGTTGGTGAAAATGGAGAATCTCCTCCCCATTTCCTCTCCATTCTGACTTGTCAAAAGTGGACATTTTCCCCTTAACCAAGAATCGAGTTCTTATATATAATGAAAAACTTGTAATAAGCCAATTTTCCGTTAAAATAAATCCCGAGTTTGAGTTTGGAAGGAACTCCAGGGGAATCCTAATGTTAAATTTAATTACGAGCCCATTTATATGGAAATGGGGAAAAGATCACGTTTTCTTAATTGTTCCCTTCCACGTCCGATCAACATCATATTGAAGAGAAGGGGGAGTCAAAAGGGGGTTTGAGAAACCCCGTTCCCAGCCAGCCGCCTCTAGTGAGCATTGGAGTCAAATTTCAAGCGGAATGATACCGTGACCATTTAATGAGGAGCAATGAGATCTCGCCGTTACCTCACCATCACTCATAGCTCCTAACCAATTTAACCAAAGAAGCTACCTGCTCAAAGGACCTATATATATGAGTTTATAAAGAAGGAATTGGAAAGCCGCCGCCGAGAAATTTAAAACTACCTCCATAGCTCCACAAACATTCAATGGAGTCATATTATTAGTCAAATGGAAAAAATGATTCCTGGAAGAGCAATGGGACTAAAACTAAGTTTCCTAAGACTGTTGGACTCCTTTGGCAAGTGAGCCGAGACATTGGGAGTCAGAGGCTCCTCGCCGTTAGGAAATTAGAAGTTCCAAAAGTCTAGCGGGATTGAGGGAGGAGTCAGGAAATATGAAGAGTCCTCCTCGACGAGCTATTATGAACGGGCTGGTGGAAGTGGATCAGAATCCCATCCATGTCATGCGAATGAGCCAATGCGTTCCTCCATTGGTAAAGGTAGGTTGGGACTTTTGTCAGGGACAGAATAAATCAACGAAGCCAGCGGAGTTCTCAATTAAGAATTCCCTCGGATTCTCCTCTCAGGTCACTCGGACCAAATGAGCAAGAAGGAAAGAACTTCTCAGAACTCCGACCCACTCACACTCAATTCCTCCCTCGGATTTCCCATTTTCCAATATAAGCTTTTTTGATAGGACACGGTGAAACCCTTTAATTGATACGATGGGTTAATCCTGAGGTGACGACAAGTCCAACCAAACTATACTTACACATATTTTATGAAGTGAATCATGTTGTTTGTCAATTGGTAAACCAAACAATGAGACATCATTGCAAGGACATCCATATTATTTACTCCTTGATCCCCATTGAGGCCTTTTGAACTCTGGGGCGGATGAAGGGATGTGGAGAGGATGCGGAAGATGGGCCTTTAAATTCACCCACACGAGACTTCCCGATTACTCAACTCTCTCTCACCCAAACTTGCCATGAATAAGACGGAGGAGGAAAAGTTTGAAGTGGAGTTATAACTTAAAATCCATTCCATATAAAAGAGAGTTGGAAGTTTAGAAATTGGAAAGGGCGCATTGAAGCCGACTAATCAACAGACAGACTTTCGACGACGGAATTTCTCTTTTCTCATACATGCATATATGAGAATGTGTTCAACGACTCTTTCAAACTCGATCTCTCTCTCCCCAATCCACGTCGGAGTTCCTTCAAATTTATTTACTTATTATAGCTCGTCTCGACACACTCCGCTTTGATCAAGAGGGGAAAAGTAATTAAAAGATTTGACAAAAAGGCATCAACGCCATGTCCTCGTAGGATAATTTGAGCTTTTGGATCTTGAGAGAGGAAATGGGCCCAAAGAACCACCGAGCTCATTCGACAAGTTCATTCAACAAATAAACCTAAGAGGATCAGACACATGGAGGGAAATTAATAATTTCAAATTAGAAATTGGGATCCTCGTTAATGAGAGAGAAAAATAGAGCGGAGTCGGTCCGAGAACTCTCCGAGAAGGCTCTATCAAAGCGGATGAAGAGGAAGTTGATGAGCGTCCCCCCTTTTTTCCCACGGCTCACCCCTTTCTGCCATTGAGAACTGAGAGTTGAGAGCTGAACATTGAGAGCTGCGAAACTGGAAAATGTCCATATGAGCCCATGGAAGAAGGAGACTCGGTGAACGCGGAGAAAAAGTGGAAGGGCCACTCGAGTCCAATCGCCCATTGATAAAATGAGGTGAGTTCAAGGCGAAGCGACGTGGCCTCGTTAGGGTGGACTTGAAGAGATCTTGCTGGAACTCTCCTTCGTCCCTTCCAGACCCAACCATTGCTCATATCATGGCTCAGCTCCAAATAACAAATCAGCTCGGAATAAACAGAGAGACCCAAGGAACCTCCTTTTCACATTTCCTCTCTCCTTTGACCAAACCACCTTTGCCTGTCCAAGCACACCAATACCTAAGGACATTTTATCTAGACCAAACAACGTCCAATTCAACTGATACACTTGTGGAAGGTCTATGATTTGAGGAAACGTGGATTTTTGAACGTCGTGAATAAATAGTTGCCAGAGTTGCTCTATTGGATGTTATATCTTGGAATGATGGATCTAATTTGAGAGTCTTTTCCCCTTCGCCACCACACCGGATATTGAACATTAGTCTCCTGAGTGGCCTTCCCCACCTGGTTCACCTAAGAATCCAATGCAAACACCCGCGAGTGAGCGAAGGAAAAAATACCCTACCTGCTCCCCTTTAAAATGCTTTCAAATCCGAGGAGTTCATAAATGAAAAGATCGCCGTCCCGGGAAGGCCATTTAAACCCATCTCTCTCTCTCTCTCGTCTGTATGGCTTCCAGAGCTCATGGCTTATTTCTCGGAAGGAGGGGACTACGGCGACCTGTGTGAACTCCTTTGGCTCACAATCGTCCCTTGGAAACTCCACACCGAAGGAGCCTCCTTTTCAAATGGGGAATTAAAGGCTCTTTTTTCTTCCTTCGACCCTCTTCGAATTCGTATTATTAATGCATCGTCTCATCCAAGGAACCTCACTTTCACAATTACAGACCCTCAAAACCCTCAACCCTCTCTAAAACCCTCTGAAACCCTCAAGTCAGACATTCTCGATATATAATAATAAATTGGATGTTGGCTGTGACTCAGGAACTTGACCAACGTTACAATTCCCTGTCTCGCACATTCGCTACCAAAGCCCAAGAAAACTGCCAATTGGACTTCGCATCGTGAACTGCTGAGTCCTCGTCTCGACGCGAACAGGTGTCTCAATCCGTTCAAATGATTAGATTTGGGATAAGACAGGTGGGAGTCCAAGACAGATCATGGCGAGGTGCTTGGGTCTCAAATGATAGCTTCGGTAATTATTCTCACGAGATGAACACACGCCGGGTTCGTCCACCACCTGTCCACCAGGACATGGGCCCTTTGAGGGTGGAACAAGCGGAGGCGGCACGAGACACCCGGCCACAACACCGCATCGAACATCTGCTCCCAGCATCTGCCCCTCCTCCCGCATGGATGAGGGGGTGAAGGGCAGCTGGAGATCCAACCAACCCTCCGTCCAGATCCGCACAAGAAGCATTATGTAAGAAGAAGAAAAGGGACTCACCAGACAACTCCGAAGGCTCCGTAGCCGATGGGCCGATCCGGCTGAACGTCTGACGGGGAAGTTCGTTCAGGCGAGGCGAAGCCACCACTAGGAACCTTGGAAATCCCGATGGTCTGACCGTTTCCGGGATTGTGATGGAAGTACGCTGCAGCGAGGACGGCCTGGTGATGATGATGGGAAACTCCCATCATTGGAGCCGCTGGACCGGCGATCGTCGACATCTTCCCTCACTTTCGCTCTGTAGTGACAAAAGAGGGAGAATTAAAACCAGAGGATCTCTGCACCAACCGAATAGTCAAGGGATATATTGACAAGTGCGACAGATTTAAAGGTCTGGCGAGCACATGGAGCGTCAACTCCAATTCCCCAATCGGTCCCTTCTTTCCTACATGAACCAACCTAGACGTGTGGACTTGAGCGAGACACACAAACACCAACATCCAACCTTCGGGTCTCATTCACTTCTCATTTGGCTAGGGAATTAATGGAAGTGAATATTCAAGCTCATTAATTTATGGGTTTGCCTCCTCAACGTTCGTCGTGTCTCATGGTGGTGCAAGTGGTGATGTAAAGGCTGAATGGGAAAAATGATGAGGTCGGCCTTTACCCTGAGCCGGTCCTTCATCGATTCACATTTACTATTCTCAACATTGAAAATAGAAATACTTCGCCGTCCCCACGCTCTCATTTACCTGCCCTGCTACTCGCTATTTAAATACTTTGATTCTCCCATTTCTTCAGACTCGAATTGGAAAAGCTCGTTTCAAGGGAAGACTCGGACGTCTCCGCCCAGAAACGTCCAGCAATAAGGCCCTTCTCTGTCCTTCTCGTCAAACTCATTCAAACCCAATCGGCCAAATTGAACTGAACTGATTAGGAATCGAACAAGACTCCTGAAAAAAGTTTACTAAATAAACCCTCCTCAATTTATGCATTTCGAATGAGACCCCAGCGGACTCAATAATATGAAATTGACATTTTACAAATTGGCAATAAAGTATTAAATTTAATAATAAAATGCTTGCATCGTCCCTATATATTTTTTAACTGGCTTTCAGAGAAGTTAATAATTTAAGGATAAATAAACTCTCTGCCCTTTCATCCAACATCTTTTCTTCGAGCTGAAAGCAAATTGAGAGAAAATGAAAGGGCATCAAAGGGCTTCTCATTCCACTCTTAAACTTTTCCGCGACTTCTCCTCTCCAACTTTCAAGAGAATATCAAAGGAAAGAAAAACTCGAATTCAGGATCAAATCAAATTGAGGATAACTGGGAAATAAAATGGGAATTTTTCAAAACTTGTTAATTTTAATAAGTAGGAAAACTCAAGTGACGCAGCGGAGGGATAATTAGCCATATAGTACAAGATCCCATTATTAAGCTCTCAGGCTCGGTCCGGGTCATAAATATCTTTTAAAAGACATTCATGGAAAACATCCCTTACTACACATAGTTAAGATTCAAGTGGGATGCGTTTCTAAATCTTTATCAAGAGTGAAACTCGTGTTCCTCATCAGATGCTCCTCCCAATTCTCTCTCAATTTCCAATCCCTCCTTTTTTACATTACGCAATTTAATGAGGATTTTCCCTTTAAATGCAAAAAATATTCCATGGCCCTTTCCTTCAACTAACCTCCTTACTTATAAACTCAATAATCCCAAACTTGTGAAACTATTATTGTGATCCATAAATTGGTTCTTTGGAGGAATAGTAATTTTGTAAAATACAAGCTCTCGGGTTTGGAATGCTGGGCAATGTCTTTGTTCTTCCAGTTACCTCTCTTGGTGTCTTAGTGATGTGAGTGTATGTTGCAGGTACTTGGGCACTTGTAACTGGACACTTTGAGTAGAATTAACTTAGTAGTTCTTTTCTCATCCCGAGTCGTGTTGGGGTATTGAATGGAGTGAAGGGGAGAGGTTGATTGGGGTCGGTCGTTCTCACATTGGGAGAGCAGCGGAGGGGGACGTGGTCCGTGGGGGAGATCCGAGCTCAGACTGACGGCAGGAGGAGGAGACCACAAGAAGGAGGAGGGCGGAAGTGGGGAGACAAAGCCCCCAACTGTCACCTTCTTCCCCCCACCGACCTTCTCTCCTTTCCAGGGCCCCTCGACCCTTCAACAACCCCTTCCCCAGCCCTATGGGTTCAAATATCGACCCGGAACTTGCCATATCTCTCCTTCCTAGCCTCATCCTCACAGAGGGATCAGATCAACCTTCCCTTTAAGCCTCAATCAACCTCCTGTATTTATTAATTTTTGTAAATGCCGTGTTCAATACACTCCTTGACACTGAATTTCTAAATCAATTCAGTGAATTTTCATGAGTTTTGTACATGCTTGTTATATGCATACATATGTAAACATGTATGTATATACATTGTATTATGTACCGTATGTATGTAGTATGTGCATATGCTTGAATGAGGAACTTAGGGATAGGTATACACACACTTGATCAATTCATTAAAAAGAGACGTTCAATGGAATTCAAATGAAGAGATAAAAATTAGAGCGTTTAGTAATATTAATAGGATTTAAGGCCCAGGCTGGTCCTTGAGCAAGTAATGGTTTAGAAGACCAGGTTGGAGGAATGGCCATTGAGGCGGAGCAGAGGTCAACTCACAATTGGACTCAAGGAGAAGAAAGAGCGACCTTGTGGGACTTGCGTGTACATTCATCGTCGAGAGCGTACACACACATTGTTCGTCTTGTATTGAGACAAGTTTTCATTCCTACCTTTCAATCCGAGGCCATAGAATCCAGACGATGTGAGTGGAGGCTGCGAGGAGAAATAGGACCTTCCTCGTGCCCAACTCTTCGAGGACGATCTGGCGAGCCCTTGTAAACCTCCGTTGTAGACCATGGAGACGGAAGGGTTCTCAGTGGACCCATTGCAACTCGACCACGATCCTCGTCCATCTCGTCCTCCTCGCACGAGAGACGTGTGGAGTGAGAGTCGGAAGGGAGGCTTTGTCTATTTCCGTCAGTCCATTCTCCCCACCGGTCCTCCCGGATCCTACGGGATGCGTGTGATGGCGGGGATGAATGAATCCTCCGATCCCACACCACCAAAATAAACGAAAAGGGGAGAACTGGGGCGTCGGAGGCCTTCAAACTTTAAACCCAAACAAGTAGACGAACTCACTCGGGCCAACAACTGGAGCTCCTGTGTGCGTTGCGTCCAGGCAAACCACGGCCAAGTCTCGCATTGTCTAACATGGTCTGGTTCCTCCTTGGCGAAGCTCCCCCGCTTAATGAGCCTCTCTCGAGTGAGTGCGGACAACCCGCCCCGACAAGCCTCCAACCATACCATCGCCTCTTTGACACATGTTGAGCCAACGAGGAACAAAGACCTTTAAAGGCTGGAGATCAGCCAGCCGATGACGTCAGCCTCAACACAACTCGCCCAAAAACTTCCACGTAAATAGAAACGTGAAAGGAGTCAAAGACCATTTTGAATCGCATCAATCAATGAACTCTCATATCTAATTACGGCACTTTCCCTTATCTAAATATATTTTCAACTTACAGATTTCCACCCTGTAAGACCTAAAACCGAAATGACGAAACCCAAGACCTCAAAATGTTACGAAAGGACATGAAGTCATCTCGATGGAAAATAAAATATGAATCCATAAGTAATGTAGGATAAATAATAAGTATTAGTAATAATTATGTATTAGTAATAGGGGATTTTTTGAATGAGCGAGCAAATTCCTCATCCACCTCTCGGATTCTCATTAATCTCTACTGGCGAAAGGGGAGAGACCCTCAGATCTCTTGATCTGTATACATGAGAACATGGAACATCTATATGTGGACAGGGAAGTTGAGCCGGATCGAAACTAATCATCAATTGACTCATTGGAAATAATATGAGGGGAGGCGAAGGAAGGACTCTCGACTCCCGGGTCGGTGAAACAAAATTTCCATTTTATTCATTCACTTAATGATTTTTCATTAACCGGATTCAATCTCCTCCTCACCCAGCCTAAATGACGAAAAATCTTTGGATTCTTTGGCCTAACATCATGATAAACAATTGACTAAACTTTCAGATTGCCTAATATATTGATATGTAGACTCAGTCTAAAAAGATTTCGTTAATATGTTCGGAAACTGAATTTCAAATCAAAACAAATAATTCTCAAATTTTCCAACATTTAAATATTTATTACTATGTATTTCCAGCTTCGTATAATAAGTATATATATATATATATATCCATAACATTGTAAGAAGATTAAAACATGAAAAGACCTGGAGGAAAAAGCGAAGTTTCCCTTTGTACAACTATTTAGCTCGAAGTAATATTTTGCTTTTATTTTACAAAGAGCCAAGAAGCGTCTGTTGTCAGTGCGACATTGACAAAAAAGGGGGATTTGGTCCTGAAGAGAGAATTTGGGAAGTTGGAGGATTTAGGAAAATGGAGAGCGACGCGGAAGCTCGAACGAGAACCCCCAGAACCTCAAATTATGCGTCTACTACACAAGCAGAGTCAAAACAAGACTCTCTCGTGTCAATGTTCCCCTCGTCATCTCTCCTGCACCCAACAGTCTGCCTTTTTCTATTTATTTACAAATGCAGAATTTGAATTTCTCGCCAACGAACCTTTGGGTTCTTCCCGCTACTCTTAATGCTGATATCCTGAGCTCTATAGCATTGGGCCGAGTCGGTGGATTATATGTAAATAATAAGGAAATCCAATTACTCACTCGTGGTATTCGCGAGATATGATGAGGATAATCGTCACAAGTCAAAAAGGAGAGCACACGCACAAGTTGATGGAGCTTTGGAGTTTCCTACTCATGCGAATTCTCAACACTGCACTGTTGAGAGTCCTTTCAACTCCTCTTCTGTACGGAAGCTTAACAAAAAACCTTTCACACTCAACTTTCCAAAACCCAAATTTAAATTACCAGACAAAAAAAGGGAAAGACGAAATGTGTAATTCACAAGCCAAGTTTCCTCCTCACTTCCAGTGCCTTAAGAAAAGATTAAATAATTCTCCAAATTGAGGGAATTCCCAGTGAGAAGACATAAGTTGAACAAGACTTGTTTTCTTATATGAGCTTCGGCAAATGAAAGATCAAATTCCCCAAAAGAACTTCCGTCGACTCACCAAAACTTCTTGGGGCAAATAGACCAAATTTCGTACTCCTCCACTCGGTTGGACCAAGTCAATGGGAGTTATCGGAGGACTTTGGCGTGTTGGGACGAGGAGGTTTGGACTTGTGCATGGGACGACGAAGATTCCTCAAGGGGCAATGGACGTCTGGCGCTTTCTCTCAGACCAACAAGACTTCCTCAACGTTCCTCCTCCTCCTTCGCCCCAGAGTCACACGAGGTGTGACGGGGGAATGGAAACGCTGGGAGACTCGACGGCGACCCCTCACTCGAGGACGAACCGACCCTTCACGCTCTTCTGCTTCATGGGGAGAAATCCCCCACAAATGAGGAAACTCTCATTCGCCTTCCTAATGAGAATGAGGGACGAGTTTCCTAAATCTCGCCCGAAATATCCCCGATTTCTAAAAAGGTCATTGCCATGATTATTATTCTTGGGTTGACTCATGTATTCCTTAATGCGTGGTTCGAGTCCTCAGACACAGCCCCAAAGACCAAGAACCCACAATGTAGTTCAGAGTTTGTCAAATCTTTAATTCGCCACCTTTGGGTTTTTCTCCGGTTTGACCCAATTGAACCTCAGGTAGTCGAGATGTCTGAAATGATTAGGGAAATGAAAGGGAGTCATCGCATCTTCATGATCGCATTATGTACCCTGAAGGATTCAAATGACAAGGATCATCCTTCGCCTTGGGTCGGAAGGCCGAGGACGCGAGGAGATGCTGATGAGAATTGTGCGGAATTCACATCTTCCACCACCAAATCCCCACTTGTTTGTCTTGCTGAAGGTAAATGAGCTTTCTTGGATGGTGGAAGGAGATAAAGGCGCAGGATATCCGCCCAGGCTCATTCCCCATCATACTACAATTTTCCTATCTCAACTCCTTGGATATACAGATAGATCTCTATTATAGGACTGTAAGTATAGAAGTATCAATGTTGAGCGCATGTAAAAAATTCGCGCCACTGGCGACTTCAATTTGCTAGGAAAATAGCGCATCCCGCCTTTTTCAAACTTGACAATAATTTAAAAGCGTAGTTAACAAGATCGTCCGTAATTGAAGAATATAAGATGATCTAAATGTCTTCTTTTCATCGTTATTTGGTCTAAGAGCGTGTTGAAGGCGAGATGAGCACTCTGAAAATATATTAGCCATTTATTGGTCCTGGGTCTCTAATATGTTTTTCCATAAACATTCCAAAGAGTGGCTCTCCATGAAATTCATAAAATTTCTCTTTAAATTCCTGAGCCAAGAAAGGGGAGTCTGGAAGAGTGGAAGGACTTGGAATTCCCAACGACAACAGGGGAGTCGAAATGAAAATCAAGTTTCGATCTCATTCCTCCCCAGAACATAGCTCTGGTAGAGAAAGAGATTCGATTCCTCGAGTGGCAAGTGAGAGAAATCTCTCACGAAATGAATCCCCAAATTCAAGAATATCAACATCAGACTCATTCATCTACCTTTAATCCAGAAGAGGTGGGTGACTGAAGAGAGAGAGTGTCAAACTCTCCATAGGACTCATTCATACATACACCACCCAGGCATTGGGGAAGACTTGTTCTTTTCCCAGTTCAATGGAATCAATCCGCTCGGACAATCTTCCTTAACCTCTTTTCAAAATCCAAAAAATGAAACGACAGCCATGTGAAAATGCAATTTAATCTCAAACGTCGTAAGTTCACCCGATTATTCTAAGCACTTTCAGTCCTCTTTAATACTAATGATGAAAATCAAAATAGTCGACTTGATCGGTCTAATATATTCATATCATGGGAGTAATATATATTTATGCTCAATAGTCTAGTCCATATAAGCGCAACCGCGTCCCTCACTCATTCTTGAAAAAAAGGAAGTGGAACGAGGCCTCTGCACAGCGACAAAATGATTTCATTGAAACTTGTGCTAAAATATTATTGATTTTATTTCAAACTTCTAATTATGATTCCCTGGCTGGAACTTTAACTTCTATGCTCCATTAAAAGATAAAAAAGTTCATGTAGTATTTAGTTGTTCATCGAGATGATGAGAACTACACAAACTTGGCGGAAGTTGTCATGGGAAAATTGCAAGGATCACCTCGACCCTTTCGCGAATTGCAGAGTGAGCAGCCACTCAAACCCCACTCATGCTTTGATAAACAACTGAATGAGTGGTGCGCAATTAAATATCTATTAACGGGACCAGACAACTCAATCAAAACAAAATAAACTCACAATCAGCGGATCTCTAAATTTATTATAAAAGTACATACACATTATAGTTCATATAGTTCATCATCATGGTACATATAGTCTGTATGTATGTACGAGCCAAGAGAACCTACATACCTATATATATAATATGCTAATGTAATAGATACCTATACAACCTGGGAAAGTAAACAAAGATCTCGAGATTTCATACTTGACATTAAATGTCTTGTCCTCCCACACATGCTTTTGGCTACATATTCAGACCGTTTAACTAATTCTGCGTGTTTTTTCTTTCTCTCCTTCAGAATATTTAAAATATTTTGAATTTAACAATTGAATATCTTTGAGACTTTTATTAACCACCTACTGAACTTGACAGTTCTACTAATCGTAAGATTACTTTAATATCATTTATACTTATATCGACTACATACAAATATAATTCAAATGTTTTCGCTAAATATATAAATATAATACATCAAACAAACAAGTGTGTAGCATTACCAAAGAGTATTCCGCTTTAATTGTCAAAGCTAATGGAGAAAATGTGACGCGCCAACCTAATTGCGAATCTCTTAAAGATAAACCCTTATTTATTTCCATCTTTCTGCTCCAAATTCCCAAACGCATTCAATTACACCATTTAAAAGAGTTGAGATAAGATTTGTGATTGAAGAGAAAATGAGGGCTGCTCTGTCATTCATTTGATCAAAGCTTATTCAACTTATTTGCTCACTTGAGAATTGTACAAGAAGGGATTTTGAAAAAGTAATTCCGAGCTTCGAACAACCCAACTTGAAGATAAAAGTAAAATCCAAGAATAAACAAAAGAACTAAGACCAAACAAATGCAAATCTTGAAACGAACAATGTTTAATAACATTTGAAAGGTTAAAGAACCTTCCAGAATTGAAAGGACGTTCGAACTCAAATAATCACAAATTGTGAATTGAATTCAAATGCGCGTCTTGAAGATAATTAATGAGTAAATATGAAGTTTATATTATTCCTAAATCCAACATTTTCATGTCAAGGATGCAAATATACCAATTGCATATAATATACAGACCTATCATCTAATAGCTCAATATTTAAATGCCCTGGTTAACTGGACAGTTCTTAGCAAGAATGAAATACATTCTTTACACAGTTCAAAAACTCTTCATGTCATTCATATGACATTCATGAGTTTCCCGAGAGTTTCCTCATTAATAAATTGAGAGCTGAATGCCTCGTGGTGGAGGGTATGTATTAATTAATAAATATTGACATTGGGTTTGATTCGTAGAGAATAATGGTCAATCGAGTCCATGAATAATGAAACCGGAGCAGCCTTCGCTCGTCCCATTAAGCCATTATGAAAGAAGTAAGTAAAAGGCGTTTAAATTTCCACGAAACCTCCCCTTTGATTCCTCATATAAAGGACTCATATGTAGCTTAGATATTATAAATGTAAGAACTAAGTGAAAATGTGATATTAAAAGAGAATATATACAAATATTATCATGGGTTTGTGAATGGAAGGAGGTGAACTTGGTTTCGAGAATTCCACTCTTACGTCATCATGCAATCATTGCGTATTTATTAATCTTTCAATCCAGAGAAATTTCAACCGAGTGGAAAAGACGTTCAAACAATTCACCACTGTTATATTAAAGAATATAATATTACACAAGTAAACCTATATGTTCATATATGCTTTTCAACGGCCCCGAATTGAATTCCCTGTAAGTTTCTAGACTTTCACATAAATATCGTATGTAAATTTTTGTAGCATAAGTATTTAGCATCAACCTGGCAAGTCAAGTGAATCTTAAAATAATGACAATAAATAAGTTCATCGTCAAAGTGGTAAAGTGGAATACTTAATATAAATGAGGCCCAATGATTCTTAAATACTTATAAATGTTTCAGAGGCCTTGACACACCTACACACGTCTCACCATTTCGCACACACATAGTTGATGGGAATTCCAGACAACCCTGTTGTTAGCCAAACACCGGAGTGGAACGCCGAGATCATCGACGAAGAATTGGACCAGAATCAAGTTCTCTATCAGCAATTCCAAGAGACTCACAGACGCACAAGGCAAATACAATACATACACATCTTCTTGTGTATGTGGGACGTTATTATCTAATGTGCATATGTAATGTGTTTGTATTTATATGCATTGTTTCCGTGAAAACGGAGCACGTGGATGGAGGTGAAAAGAGCGGAGTTTATCCCAAGACAAGAGGAGAATAGACATTATCCAACACGCGGGTAGGATCGAGACGAGGTCGTCAGCCCACACGAATTATTCACATTATATTGAGATGAGTCTTGAACTCAAAATGTATTGGAATGTCCAAAGAATTACTTATTAGATTGGCTATTAAAAGGACAAAGACTTATTTCGTAAAACCAGGTGTTTCTTTTGAGAAATCTCCTTCAGGTGCAATGCAAATGTCAAGATGATTACACATAGGTATGATAGCTTATTCTCGCTTGGATCATGAGGATTTTTCCCAATAGGTGTCAAAGGAAGATTAAATAAGTCCAATAAATATGCGTAATTAATGTTTGCAGAATGCACATTACATAGGTAATATCATTTGATCTCACTAAAAAGTCTGAATTTTAAAGGCTTTCTATTTGTGCAAATTGGATCATAAGTGAAATAATGCTTTTAAATTACCCTGGCGTTATGCAATACACCGAAACTCCTACGTGAATACCAAGTTCATAAGCTACCTAATGCGGCATAATGCCCACGTAATGCTAAAAATGAAATAACAATATGTAAAATATACTAAGTACGTTAAGAAACGATGAAGAAATTAAGATGTGTAAGATTTCAAATACAATTATACAAAAAATTACAAATACATATGCTAAAAAGAATGAAGTTCTCATTAAAAGTGAGAGCAAAGAAGCAAAAAAATATTTACGTAATATAATATACATAATATATAAAATAAACTATAAAGGTATGTAATTTAAATGTGCTTTTAATGCATTATTTCATTTTAGTTATATAATAAACATTAAATAATGTGAATATAAATATTTATGAATATTGTGAATGTGTTGAAAGGGAATATTTTAGTGTGAATCAATTGGTTTATATTTATAAGTTGGTTTTCGAAATGAAGTCAATGGAGTGATTATCGACTTTAGGGATGACGTTTTTCCCTCTGTGTTATTCTTACGCTACAAACATGGTGAGAAAAATGAGATGACGCAAAGAGCAAATAATGCTTTTACTTCTTACTTAAATCCAAGAATGTTTGGTTTAAGTGATACGGTGTTTTGGTATTGAGTTATCTCCAAGTTAAAGTCCATAAAGTAATAAAAAGATTTTCGCAGGAGTCTCAAATTCCCAGGTTGACATTCAAAAAGTGTAATGTCGTTTATAAAAGATGAGAAAGTTGGGAAAGGAACAGGAATGGAAAAAGTATCAAATAATGAGATTATTCAATTTCCTTTCTCTTGAGTCGAAAAGTATTCATGGAGTCATTGGGGAAGTTGAACATTGATTGTTCGGGCCAATGTGGAGATGAATTGGAAGACAACTCAAATCGAGTTTATACGTAGGAAAGAAGGAAATTTTAATGAAGGAAACTTGGTTATGAAGAGTGAAATTGAAGACTCGGAGTGAGATGCAATTACGAAGAAAGGCGGAGGCCTAAGTTTAATGAATACAAGTAATCTATACGCAACTATTTGCTTCTCCTCATTAAGTTCTTTATGATGTTGAGAGGCTGGAGAGGATCCACGTCAACGCCAATTTAGCGAATCATAAAATGAGGCTGATCAAAGCCTGTTTTTGAATCTCAAGATTTTGCAAGGGACTTTCTCCCAGGCATGGTCCTTCTTGGATGAGCAACCTTTCGCTCTTCCCGCTCAAACCAGAAGTAAATAATATTTTAAGCATTCAACTGATTCTCAAATATTGTATTATTACAATTTTATAGCCAAATTAAATAATCCATGGAGTCAAAATTGAATGTTTTGAGCAGTAAAGGCAAGGAATGGAGACATCATGCCAATAAATAAGAGAATGAAATCAAAATTGATTTAAGGAATTCCATAGCTAATGAGGTTGGAATTTGAACGAAGGATTTGTTTACCTTTGAGAGGAGACGCGATGAAGGGAAGAATGCAGGTGTGAAGAAAACTCGAGAAGACCATCGACGAAGTTCCTGGTCTCTCTTAAAGAGAACTTGAGCCTCTCTGGAGATTAGTAAGAATTTTTTTCACCGACGAATTCCTCGTTGATGGACGGAGGAGGGTCGATGTGAAACTGAGGGTTTCTCCGAATTCAAACTCCGTGGCCGGACGTTGAGCCCAATGTATCTCCCTCAACTTGTACGGGCAGAGATAGAAAACGGCAGTATTTGTATCGACCACGACGGGTCACCCAACCTCCACCGGTTTTTCCAACAGGGAGTGTAGACCCAAGGTTGGGGATCTCTCCCGGGTCTTTCGCTCAGACCGTGGAATGGGAAGGGAATGGTGGCTCATGCGACTTGGAAGTCTTTTTCCCTCGGCTCAAGACCGGGTTCCTTTCGTTGGACTATTGGCGGATCCGAAAGGAATTCGGGGAAAAGTTTACGAGTCTGGTTAGGGCTGTTGGGTCTCCACCGCACCGCGCTCAATATTTCCAGGAGATTTTTTGAAGAATAACCTGCGCATGCATTCAACATTTGTTTGCTTCTCATTTCCCCACGATATCGTCCTCGTCTGGAACAAGAGGAGTTTCATGACTTCATGAGATCGCCACAAATGACATACATGAATTGAAATTGAATTGAATGATCTTTATTTACGACGGGTCAACATTCTTATATAACCTACATGATTTTCAAAATTGGACCTCAAAAATAATTAGGACATTTAATTTGCTAGGGTAAGTTATAAAATATTGGTGAACTCCAAAGAAGCAAAACATTTAGTTTATCTCAACCGTAAAAAAACTATCTAACTATAACTCTACACTCTCACAAATAAGAAAAGGTAGCTGTCAAAAAGCCTTATCACTAAATGGGTTAGAAGTATATAAAAGAGCAGTTTTTTGTTGCGTAGTAAATCGTAATTGTTGTATGAAGTCACTCAAAGATAAGTACATTTTAATTTAAATCATTTAATAGGATTTGTGGTTAGAGAGAATATGTAACAATCTAAAGTTTAGTTAGTTCTTTACGATCATTGTATTTTTCACTGTATATCTTTGTTTAATGTGTCTATTTTAACAATTAATGAAATAAATTGTAAGCACCTATTTATCATTACATTCTAAACTTAATAAAAACAATTTCAATAATTGTAGCAAGTTGACTACATCACTATATGTACATATGTGCAAAAAAACAAAAGTTTCTTTTGTTCACACAACGTTCGAACGGTTGTCTTGCCGAAGATGAGGGTTCGTGATGCCTTCGTGGAGTCTGAGTGAGCATTGTTGTAGCTTTCACTCCCTCGAGGTAAGACGAAGTGACCTCGTGTGGCCACGAGCCCAAACTGGTCACTTCCCCAGGGGACCGTGAGATGGAGGAGAGGAGAAGCTGAAAAGGAAAACCGAATGAGCAACTTGCTATTGTCTTCGAGACTTGTAGTAGGTGGTCCGAGGACATTGAGTTACGAAGGTTAACTAACCTTTCATTAAAAATGGTCCTCACCCAAAAACAACGAGAAGACCTGTAAGTGACCTTGACCCCTCTGCTTACTTCCCGAGCGCCTTGGTCGCTCAAGGGGATTCCCAAAGAGCCGAAGGAGTCCCCGAACTTTACCATTCAATTCATTCAATCTTCGGTCAATTTCCGTTTCTTAATTCTATTGGGATTTTTCAGGAATCGAGCTATTGCAGATTATATGTTTTCAAATGGATTCCACGATACCTTGGACGCGTTCAGAAGAGAGTCAGACATAACTGGTGACCTGGATAAGAAATCTTCGGGTATTTTAGAGAAGAAATGGACGGGTGTCATCCGACTTCAGAAAAAGGTTCGTTGTCAATTGAAACGTCATTTTTCTCGCTCTCGTCTTTTGCTCGGAAGTTAAGGAGGGGAAATTTTCTTTTCTCATTTCCTTTCTTTCGAGTCACTAAAATTTCAAGTTTGCAAATTGAATTTTTAAAAGATCGATCCGATCTGACCTTTCATCCTCCTCTTTGTAAATGTTCAAACCAAATTATGTCGTAAATAATACTTGAACAATTTGATAATATCTGTTGTGAATGAGAGATTTGGAATGGAAATTCTAATTTTTCTTCCAATGGGAAATGAACTAATTGGATTGGTGATAGGTGATGGAGCTTGAAATGAAGCTTGCAGAGGCGGAGAAGGAATTTTTGTCAGGGGCTCCAACGAGGGAAAAGCGCTCGCCGGCCGATTGGATTCCTCGTCCACCTGAAAAATTCACACTGAAAGGTCACAGGGCTCCAATCAACAGAGTTGCCTTTCATCCCGTCTATTCTATCCTTGCCTCCGCTTCTGAGGATTCTTATATACGAATTTGGGACTACGACACTGGAGATCATGAGAAAACGCTGAAAGGTCACACTGACATTGTTCAAGACGTCTCTTTTGATAGCTCTGGAAAGCTACTCGGTAAATTTTAAAATTGACTCATTCCCTATTCACATTTTTATGTGGTTAAACGTCCAAAATCTAAAACGAGCTCTTTTCTTTAATTATTAGATATTTAATTGAAATCAGAATCTTTATCTAAATTGTTTTGTGTACATATTTGTAGTTTTAATGTTTATGGATAAGTGCATTTTTCTTTTCTTTCATATTTAGCTTCATGCAGTGCCGACATGTCAATAAAGATCTGGGACACTTCGGGTTGGGAGAACGTGAAGACGCTGAGGGGTCATGATCACAATGTGTCAAGCGTGTGTTTTCTTCCTTCGGGCGACTTCCTCGTGTCCTCATCCAGAGACAAGACGATCAAGATGTGGGAGTTGGCCACTGGCTTTTGCATCCGCACCTTCACTGGTCACCGGGACTGGGTCCGAATGGTGAAGCCAAACCACGACGGGTCGCTGTTGGCCTCCTGCTCCAATGATCAAACGATTAAAATCTGGGCCACGACTTTTAAAGATTGCAAGGTATTCTAATTAAATTGAAACTATATTACATGAGTTCTCACGATGAGTCGATGGAAACATCATATGTAATATCATATAATATAATAAATGTGTAATATCGTGAACCCAGGCGGAACTGAGAGACCATGATCATGTGGTAGAATGCATTGCATGGAGTGGAGAAAACTCAGCTGAATACATCTGTGAAGGGTCGGAAATTAAGAAATCACCCGGGCCTTTCTTAGCATCTGGAAGTCGAGACAAGGTAAGAATACCTCCGTTTCAATTCTAATTATTCCCGCAGCATTGAACAATGAATCTTAGATTAGGTAATCTTAACCTTAGCCCCAAGGCACGAGTTTGTAGAGATTAAAAATATAATTTTTCCATAGGAATTTCCTGGCTTTTTACTTTTCTGGTCCAAAGTCTTGAGTTTTATATAAGAATTTTTTTTAGACAATCCGCATCTGGGACATTGGTACCTTCACGTGCGTCTTCGTTCTGAGCGGCCATGATAATTGGGTCCGTGGGCTCGTATTTCACCCCGGTGGTAAATTCCTTCTCTCAGCAAGCGACGACAAGACTGTCAGGGTCTGGGAATTAGCCAACAAACGATGTCTCAAAGTTCTCGAATCCCATTCGCACTTCTGTACTTCTCTAGGTAAGAAGATGAAATATCCAGATGCTCATAATGTCTAGCTCGATGAGATGGTTTCTAAATACTTGTTTGCTTTCATTTCAGATTTTCATCGAATCCATCCCTTTGTAATCACAGGAAGCGTGGACCATACAGTCAAAGTTTGGGAGTGTCGTTAGAAACGCGAATGTAATAGGCTACTTTTCATTTATAACACGTATATTTATACATAAATATTTAAAAAAAAATTGCCTATCTTTGAATGTTGTCTCATTTGTGTGTGACACAAATGCGTATTTCTCTAATCCTTGTTTGTCTCCGATTCAACGCTGCTCTCAGCTTACCTTTCCCCGTAATTTTAAATTTTTACAATTCCGCACGTTCAAATATTTTGTTACTACCTACTACCATAATTTACTAGTTAATGTTAATCGTTAGTTTACTCATGTCGGCCCAGTGTCGAGTTTATGAAACAGATTATTGGCGATGTATAATATTTAATCAAAATTTTATAAATGCTATTCCTAAAAAATGTGTCTCCGCCCGAATTTTTCCTATAATACAATATATATTATCAACTGCTATTGAACATTGAAGCCCTATTGAAACTCAACGTGGAGGAGAGGCAAGCCTTTGTTGATTTCCTAGCTGAAAAAAGAAACATGTTTTTAGCAAACGAGTACCTACACTTAACATTATTTTATAAAAGCCATTGTATTGTATTTATAATTATTTTGATACTTTTAATTTTCATAAATAGAGGAGTTGTTGTTATAAACTATAGTGACTGTGGGGAGCCAAAGTAAAAAAGTATTTGTGAAATGTTAGCAATTAGTGAATGTTACTATTTCTCACTTGGTTGCGCTAATCTCAAAGCCTAAGCTAGTAAGTTATTATAAATGTTATATAAGAAGATTTACAGAGTAATGGCGTGTTATGAATAATTCTTACAACTGACCTGCTGATTTCTTCAAATGAATAATAATGATAAAATTGGCTTCCTGGTGAAGAGTTTGCAGCAGGGCGACGATGAGAAATCAAATTACATTATGTACACCAATTAATGGGAAACGATATTACTGATCATGTGGATGTTTTAAAATATGATTTCAGAAGTTTTAAAAGATTGAAAGGAATCGTCACCGTAAATGTAAAAAGATATCATAAAGTAATTCTAAACTTGTAACTTGCTTGTACAGCTCAAAATTATGTACGTTCACAATTAAAACGAGTGAGTACGATGATGTATTCAAACCTTTCAAACTTAAAGACATATTCATTTTGACTCTTTTATGATAATTCATAAATTTCCGTTCTCTTGGCCGTATTGTATAACTAAATATTAGATAATTATTAATCGTGTAATTAAATGCTGACATTGAGGGTAAATTAGAACTATTTTACACACTCTCACGTACACATTTCATTCAAAGTAAAAACAATATTCATCATCATCATTTCTGGGGTGGAGCATTCTGAGAAAAATAACAAAACCATTATATAAATTCTGCCAAGCTCTCTCTAAGCCATAACACCCGGGAGTTAAAACAATCAAGTCTTTTTCTATTATAATAAACGTAACCGTAAGGTACAAAGTACAAGTGCAATAATCAACAATACAAGTTTTATTTTGTAAGATTTGTAAGTTACTGCCATAATTTATTGTTGAAGAGTTGATCTATTTCTTTCTATGTCCTCCTGACCTGTTCTGAGTTTTGAGTTAAATAGAAACTTTTACCTAAACTTCCATTCGGCAAGTTGGGTTTTGGCTTTAAATTTTATTTATACTTTAAGACATTAACATTAAATTTGCGTAGGACAGTGACGAGCAATAGGAATTGATGCATGCTTTTATTTATTTATAAAACGCCCACCAATGTGAAATGTTGATTCATAAGTATGATAAAAGATATTTTTTAGTCATCTCTCAAACAGGCTCAATCATAGTAACTCGAGAAATGTCTAACCAAAAGAACCGACTTCGAACCAACGGGTATTAATCACCATTCAAATTTTGGGGTCGGCCCGTCGGCGTCTTCCTCGTCTTCTGTCCGCCTTTTAAATTCGCTCTTCTAACTTGTTCTTCTAACAAGGTAATTAATAACTAATAAAGGTAGACTTTTGAGATGAATCTAATTAAATATAGTCCAATACATTGAGAAGGATTCCAATTTAATTAAATATGAGTGCATATTTTAAGTGAAATTTCACTCCTTTTTTCTTTATTCTTTTAAAGGACTTGAAACAAGGAAATTTGACTTGAGATGGCCGAGTCTGATGATCTCAATCATAATGTAAGGAGAGTCGCTGGACTCAGCCAGAATAAAAAGGACATTTGGTTCGCATGTTCCGTTTGTTTTCGAGCATTCAAGTCCATCGATGAGATTTCAGAGCACAAACAGGCTATGCATTCTTCTGGAACCTCCAAGTTGACTCAGCCAAACCTCGTTAACCACGCTGACACGTAAGATTGTAAAATTAATATTTGCGGAATGAAATATTTTTTAAATAGAAATTTCGCGTGAAGCTCTAAGACTTGATTAACCATTTATGATCAAATAAACAGTATGAATGCGATTGACAGAGTTTCTAACTAATTAAATTAAATAGGTGCTTCATTGTCGGTGATCAGGAGATGATAGTGAACGTTCTTGCAGACCGTCAAGGTCGACACTTGTTGGTGAGAAAATCTCCCATTCATGGCAGAGGTCTTTTCACTGGAGCTTTCATTTTTGATAATGAAATCATCATGGAATATGTGGGCGAAGTAAAATGACACATTTATAACTTATAATAATCACATCTGTTTATATATATTTAATTTATTTGTGAGGTTAAACCTGGTTGATTATATACAATAATTGATATATATGCAATACCTTGTACTCATTCATTTTTAGGTTCTTACAAGAAATAATTCAATTCTTCGCAGGAGACAATATGATGAGTTTTTTATTGTTCCTTACGTGTTGGATCTTAAGAATGGCAAATTCTTAGATGCAACTATCAAGGGAAATTGTTCAAAGTTCGTCAACTATTCATGTTCTGTAAGGATATTGCAAAAATTATTGATAATTATTGTATTCTCATTATACTCATAACAACTTGCAATTTACTATAATCCAAGTTTTACTTCTCAATTACAGCCGAATATCGATTATGAAATTTCGGGCACAAAAGTGTATTTCTATTCACTTCGTGAAATTTTCCCTGGAGAAGAACTTGTTATTCCTCATTTGGATTGGAGCGATGAGGAAATCAAGGCTAATTGTCAATGTGGCTATCGATTTTGCCACAATATTGCTACCCGACTTAGTAACATTTATTTATTTTTTATTAAAAAGCTAAATAAAAACTGCAAAAAATTCAAAGTTCCGCTATTCGGTAATGCTCAAACATTTATATTTTTACAGGTAGCAACTAAATTCTCCAGTACAAGCCTAGAACATCAAGTTCAAATAAAATGATTTAATGAAGTGCATAATATGTAATTATATATGTAAATATTTGCCTATTAACATGTCAATGAATTTTCCTTGTGAAAGTCTCCTTGTGAATCTCAACCAGAGAATAAATGTGAAATGAACTATATACAATTATTTATATAAATTAACTGTGTATTAGATTTTACCAGATGAAACGCAATGGGAGTTAGGAAACAGGCTTTTTTTTATTGAACTACAATAAATTGTAACATTTAAATGAAAATATATGCATAATTTATTTATGTTCGGTGTATTCATCTCCGCTTGCAATGACCCAACGCATCACGAGCACCTTAATTCCCATTTCCCAGAATTCATTCTGCTGTGAATTGAGCCAATTTTCAACACAATCAATTCTTCATCAGTTGAAAATTGTTTTCCGCGAAGAAATTTTTTTAATGGTCCAAAAAAATACTTGTCACAGGGAGACAAGTCTGGTGAATATGGAGGATGCGGCAATACTTCAATCTTCTATAGTATTTGTGCTATCTTCACCCATCTGTACACGTTGGATCTATCCATGCAGTGATTTCCTAACCTAACCTAACTGTTCCTTTAATCTCACATAAACTCCGCTCAAAATCTTTCCTTCATCCTACAAAAATCTAATGATACTTCTTTGCTGTTCAAAAGATTCCCTCATAAGTTTGGAAATCATAATGAATGAGTGAAGGAAAATGAAAATTTTATAGTGTTAGGACAAATAAATATGTATTTTTGAAATTTTTTGTACTGTTTACTAACTCCCATTGCGTTTTACTAACTCCCATTGCGTTTCAACTGGTATAACATATTTCTCATATGCTTGGGAAGATTCATGTGAAGATGCTTATGAGCGAGTTGAGTTATACAAGCTAACAATAAGTGTTAACTAAAATGTCGAATATCAATCAACAAGTTTATTATAAAAAATATCAATGCTTTAAATTTAAAGTCTCGAGAGCTGAAAAATCATTGAGTCAATCCCTTTCTAAAATCAGAACGAGTTCCACATGAGCAGTTGAAGGGAAAAGGTCCAGCGGAATGAACTTTTTCGGAATGAACCTTTTCCCTCTAAATCCCTTGGACATGGGTCGAGTGAGCGAAACTATATTCGCAAGAGCCAAGTTGGGATCGCAGGAAACGTAGACGAGCTTTTTAATTGCTTCGCAGTTTCCTCAGGGCAGCGATTCCTTTTTTCTGAAGCCCGGCTCTGGGCGGATCCACAATGGCTGTAATTCGCTCATATTTGGCCTTGCCGACAATGAAGTTCAAAAGCTCTTCTGCTGGTCCTGCAATGAAAGTGCATTTGTCTTGAAGGCCGTTGAGCTTGGCATTTTCCTTGGCATTTCGGACAGCAGAGACGATCGTCTCCACGCCGATGACTTCTCCGGCTTTTCGAGCAATGGAAATGCCAATGGTGCCAGTCCCGCAGCAAACGTCAATCACCGACGTGTTTTCGTCCACTTCTGCCTCTTGGATTACGGTCGAGTATAGGACCTGGTCAAAACAATTTAAAATTACAATTTCCATTTTGTATGATATAACAGATGCATAATTATATAATTTATTTGATAATTGAATAACTCTTTGATTAATAAAACAAATGGCAAATAATAGTAATTTATAATACATGCGGGTGGTTCAATTAGCTAATTTTTACACACCTCAGCAGCTTTCACATTTGTTTGAAAAAATGCATCAGGAGAAATCTGGAAGTTGAGTCCTAAGACTTCTTCGGTAATTACAGCATTTCCAAATAGTAAATAAGGTTCAAGATTTAATTCAGGAGACTCAATAGACAGAACTTGAAAATAGAAGGAGTCAATTGAGAAATCGTTCATGTTGCTAAATTCATCTTTGAGAATTGTCTTCAGCTGCTCGATATCCTCTGAACTTTGACTCTAAAAACAAGACATTTAAAAGAGCATGAATCTTACAGTGTTTAAATGAGTGAATGATTTGGATCTTAAATTGGCAATTAATCATACCATTTTTTGAATCACAGGCATTATCATGATTTGTCCATTGATTGTAGTTCGAACAGTCAGATGCTTCCAATTGGTCTCCTTGATAACGGTTTGACCATTTCTATTAAGAAAGTCTTCAAAGTGCTGAGCCGCGGTTTTCATCTTCGTAGGAATATGAGGAAGATGATGAATAGGGCCGATTCGAAGAGTCCCTTCTTTTCTTGTACCGTAAGTAAATCCGACCAGGAAACGATCACGATACTCTGAAAGGAAAAAAATTTCATCTCATCGATAAAACCTAAGAAACTGAGTGATTGTGAATCAGAACTAATTGTTTACCAATTGAAAATTCGCATTTATTTCGATAAGAGTCCAGAACAGGAGAACGATGGATTTTCTCACGAGTACAGGAATCCTTGATTGAGTCTTTCATTCCAGGATTAACATGTTTAATTTCATTCCACATTTTCTCAAAAAAGGACTCCATGTCTTTTGACTTTGAATTCAACTAAAAACAAAATGAAATCAATGTTAGATAATATATAATATAGGAATTTAGAATTCTAGTAGAATAAAGTCTAATATCTTGAATTGATTTAAAATATTCAATTGATCAATTAAAAATGATTGACTTTCTTACCTGATCCTCATAGTCCATTTTCCAAAGAGGAATAACTTTATCCTTGACCATCTCGCGAATTTCTTCTTCGCTGTGTAATTTGAGTGTCTTTATTGCTGAAACATCAGGCGGATCATCCATTTTCCTTTTACATGGATTTGATTTTTCAGCCTGAAATTCAAAATTCGAGTATTTTATTAATTCATTCTGATTACATATATTTTGAACGAGTTTATATAATTAATCTAACGTGGGCTTTAAGTTCGAAATTCCTCCATTTGAATCCATGTAAGACTCCAATTGCTTCGTCTCTCTCTTCGGACGTTTTGAAAGTGACGAAGTTGACTCCTCGTCCAGGTTTTATTTTCAATGGTTTCAGCTTTAAAGTGTTCAGAAGGAGCTTTCTTATTTGCTAGATAAATAATAAAATTTTAACTTTAAATTGAATCTTTTTAATTAATTTTGCATATTTATAATTACACATGCATGAAATTGTAAAGAAACTTTCTTAAATGCGTCATTAAAGAATAAAGAGGGTAAAAGATCAAAAAAAATTGATAAGTAATTATATTTAAGTGTAATTATAATTCATCATAGTTGTAATTTTTTACGTCAAATTTAACGCCGGAAGCAATTCCTTTGATGGATAATTTGTAATCTTCAGAATTGCGTGTGACATGAAGTTTATTGCAATTAGTTTTCATTTTTTCTTCAGGCACATCAATCCGACTCATGTCACGATCAAGATCCATGTTAACTACAGATTAATATTAATTTAATGAATAAATTAATGAAATGAATGGATGAATTAATGTTTATAAAGAAATCCTTAATAAATCTAACTATTAGTTACCCACGTGAAAAAGGGTAATGAATACTGCTTAAAAACAAATATATGACCCGCACGTTTTACACAAATTGTAATTAAGAAATCATTCCTAATTTCCCTCTGTAGTTGCTAATTTGCGCTCAAGAATATGAATTTTTAGGATTAAAAAGCCACGAACACGAGGCGAAGGTGATGTCGCGGGGTGAAATGAAACAAAGGCATAGAAATATTTTATGGTCTGTAAAAGCGGGAAAGGTAAATCATATGCATGCCATGTGAAAAACTCAAAGGATTCCGAGTTTGTTCGAAAGAGTCTTTTGCCTTGGTGAGACTTTGAACTCTTCTTGTTCTCTTGGCCAAACTCTCTCTTGGAACTGATTGGACTTCTCTTGGCCAAGACTTCTTGGTGGCTCCGACACGGTTCTCTATTGCGAATCACGAGAACAACCGAACATGACATCAGTGGCCGAAGCGTCGGCTGTTGAAAAAGTCGCTCCACATCAACTCTCCATTCCGGAAATAAATGGAATTATTAAGGCCATTACTCAATCCACTGACTTGGATCGTCAGCTCGACCTGCTCCAAAGTAAGTTTTTAAAAATATTTAATTATTCCGAGCCAATTAAACATTTAGAGTAATTTAAAAAATTCATAGCTATTTGGAAGGCGGGATCATGAAGGAGCGTTCTTTATGTAATTTTACTGTTCAAAATCCTAAGCCTGAGTGAGTGTGATTGATTAATTAATTAATCCTTGTTTTTTTTTACTTTTAAGTTATTTTGACCATGAAGGACAAAGTGACCGTAACCTTATCAAATGAAGAGAACTTTGTGGTCATTGGCCAGGTTTTGCTGAAGGCTCTTCGTAGATTTTCCAAGACTGGCGTCAACGAGCCAGCCATTTTAACTATTGAGAAAACCCATACTCTCTTTCTTTGCCTGGACCTTCTCATCTTGATTTCGAGCATTAAAGAGGCACGAAAGCTCTTTATCAAGTACAACGAGTTGCTCGAGATCTTTCTTCAATTTTCTGTACGCGGGTTTAAGTTTTCCACAAGGCTGGCATCATTCCTCATCAACATCTCGAACGACTTGGAAGAATGTGAGCTTCTCTGCGACTACAAGAACAACATTGTGGCTGAAAGCGTCTTGAGTGGAATAATTGAGTCTTCGATCGACGGCGTGGATTCCAACTTGGAACCGTACAGTGCAGTGATGATGAATATGACACAAGCCTATAAAACACGAAAGTACGATCACCATTTATTTACTCTTGGTCTATATATGCATTTTAAATTAGAATTAGAATTGATTTGTCTTGTCATTTCCAGGTTTCTATTGAGTCCCATTAAGGATGATGTCTTCACGAACTTGTCAATGATTCTTCCGCTTGCTAGCAAAAAAAATATGAGTGCTCAAGTCCGTTTTCATCTTGCTGGGATTCTCAAAAACTGCTGCTTTGATTCGGGTTAAAACCCAAATTATTAATCCTCATAATCATTTTTACGATTATTTAAAGACCCATTTTCTTATGACTTTTAATATAGTTATTTTAATTAATTTGATCTAATTTAAAGAAATTCTAATTAATTCTAACAGAATTTCATCCACTTTTGCTTGGAAATGAAATCTTTCCAAGTTTTTTGATTCAACTGGTCGGACCTGAAACTGGTGATCAAGAAAAAACGAACGAAACTTCTGAGAGCGCAGTGAAAGAAGCTCAAATTCGATTCACGATTTTAGAAGCTCTCTACCAAGTACTGGTTTTTCTTGTTATTTAACTCCATTGACTTTAAATTGGAAATGGGTGCATGTGAAGTTTTTACAATTGGGGAATTTTAATTAAAATAATCTATTTTTAATCAGCTCTGTGCAATCCGGAAGTCCAGGGAGGTTTTACGCGAAATGAATGTCTATCACATTCTTCGCGACTTGCACACTTGGGAAAAGAGCGAATGCAACAAGGATATGATCGAAGACGTCGTGAATCTTTTGATCCGCACGGAAGACGAGATCGGAATCGAAGATCTGAAAAATCTTAATATCATGGATCCTGAAGAAAAAGAGAAAGAACAACCTGGTGCTTCAGGTCAATCCAACGAGTAATTGGGTGACTTTAAAAGCATTTGATTCCTTTTCTTCATGCTTTACTTTTTATTAAGTTTCGAGTAAAACGACGTTTATTTCCGATTAATTTCAATAGTAATATTGATTGAATGTTCGAATCCATTCTAAAAATTTTAATACTTGTGTAGGTGTGTAATTACATTTAATAGTTAAGATTTCCTTTTGATTTTTCTCTTTTTTGTTTTTATGATTTAGTTGTGATTGAAAGTCGTGTGTTGACAAGTTTATGTCAATGAACATCCAGTAGTATTTCTTTAATATTTTTAAATTATCATTTTATGGAATTGCCAATCAAATATTTTAAAGCGTCAGGCTTTATCACGCTCAGACATGTCCAAATTCATTGGCGTCTCAACGTCTCTTGAAATGTTTTTTCTTAAATATTAACTTCTAAATATTTTTATTTGGTTCATTAGGAACCATTTATATGTACTTATATATTTTTTTAATTCCATATACTTACCTTACTTAAAACATTTGATTATATTAATTAATCCACTATGATAGTGATTAGCAGATCCATTTCTGAGATTCGCTATAAACCCATCACTTGTGAACTCAGTACTCGTCAAACTCCTCAAAAGTTAATTCGTCACTTTCCCATTCCACCATTGAATATTTCTCATCTAAACATCTTTTTTAGAAATTCACCTCATGTACATAAGTCGTCAGTGCAGGAGTAGAATGAGGGAAGGGGTCCGCGTTCTTTGCTCTAGGCAACAACCCTAATACAATTCTATTAATTAATTATGATTGGCAGTAGTTCCCTAGAATATTATTTTTTTCACACAGAAATTCAATAGCTGAATTTAAAAGAGAAATTTAACGAGATTGAAAAGTGACGAGTTAACTAGTACTGATTGTGAGTTTAACGAGTTTGATGGATTTTCTGGACATACCTTTCTAATTATACAATTTACTTATAAAATATATTTAAATTACAAAATACTTTCTCTATATTTCAAAAACGTACACCTACCTTTTATAGAGTACACAAATATATTTTTTTCATATTATATTTAATATCCTTAGGTACCTCTGTATAGTTATAATTATGTATATCCTTATTATCTTATATAATAAATCAATTAAATATATTTATTGGGATATTCATCTTTCTGAATCAAATAATTTGAGTCGATAAATAATTGAATGTTTTAGTTACCTAAAAAACAATCAATTTTAAAATTACATTTTTTCTTTGCGTACATGCTTATATATTTTTTCATTATTTAATTAGATAAACATAAATAGGTATATGGGTTTCCTAAAAATTTAAATTAACAATATTTGATTTCTACAATTATGCAATTATCATAATTACTTGTTCTTTAGCTCTAAACAGAAATTGAGCAAATTTCTTTTCTCTGAATTGTTTAAATATTATCCAAAATATTGTATTTTTTAATAATAATAGTATGGTAACTTTAACTTTCAAACTATATATCTACAATTATATATGTATATAATATTACATACAAAAAAGAATGATAGATTTGGTAACAATGATTTCTATTCTTTTTTGATTCAGGATTGTCTCTTTTAACAAATAGGAATTTTAACTTTTAAAGATTCTATAGCTAAACGTTCGTTGTAAAATTCATTTGGTTGTAATCAAAGTTTTTAATGTTCTTGAAGGATGTTGGTGTATGAGCGAATTATTTTACACCTTTTACATAATACTGTATGTTCTATACGATGAAATTTAAGAATGTAAATGTATTTATGTGGAATGTCTGTCGTGATTTTGAATAAAAAATGCAAAATTGACAATTTTGAGCCAAGTCAAGGTAAATAACCAAGTGAGGATTCAAAGTCGATGGAGGGATTTGAGTCGGCGAGATTATTCGTGGATTCATAGCTGGTGTTTTGAAGTGAGGAGTTCCCCTTGCCCTGTTTCTCGATCCGGAGGTTCGTAAACATGGCGGCAATCTCGGCTGTTTTCTTCATTGCCAAGATGTTTTGTCTTTCTGGGAGATCCTCGGAGCTCGTGTTTCCTTCATCCAAGTCCTCGCTGTCGCCTCGTCGTTGGCGACTCGTGTGCTCCTTCTTTCCTCTCCTCAGCTCCCCATTTCGCATCCCGGGTTCCTTGTAGATCACCCTGGTGCATGGACTTGAGCCGGTGATGAGCAAAACCTTTTCTCCTCCGCTCTCCTCCTTCTCTGGAGACATCTGGGAAAGAGAAAGAGTGAAACCAAACGTCCTTCGATCCTAAGACTAATTTAAATTCTAATCATAAGATCTTATTAACTTCCATTCTAAAGAGGGAATGCTCTTAATAAACAATTTGCTGTGTAATAAAAAACCGTAGGTACTATTAAAAATTCTATTGGCATTAAATCTACTTAAACTGTTCTGTCTTGCTTGGTGAGTTGTCAAATATTTAAAATGCATTAAACCCAGGGTTTCCCATCTGGTACTGGAACTCAAAGCTCTTTGGGGATACTTGAAAGTCTTTGAAGCATTTAAGGGGAGAATTCCAATATAATTATCTGCTATTGCTAAATGAGTTTGCATAATACCAGGTGTGCGTTGTACAGCGGAAAGTATGAACGAGCATGAAAACTCAACTTGCATATAGGTGTTTATAGTAAATGCATACACATTCATTTAACAGGTACCTATATACACTTTGTACTATGTATGTATATGCACTTTGCATATCTGCATAAATGTTATATGTAGCTAATCCATAGCAAAATAACCTGTTTACCTTAAACCATTCTTATTAAATCAAAATGCATTTGTATGCATATATAATAAGGCATTTAATATAAAAATTCATTCTTCAGCTATGTAACGTGACTTATATGCATTCATTTCTGAGTCTATGAATTCTTCCGTGTGAACAAATGGGCGTTGAGAACTATGGCCCGAAACAACCAAACTATTCAAGTTGGCATATAAGTAAGCAGTATTGCTAGTTTGTTAGTTAGGTAGGAACTTAGTTAAATGTGAATTAACTATTAACTAATAATTGTTCACCTTTCTGTTGAGGATTCCCGCCGCGATGTTCTTGTGGTTCTTGGCTGAGTTCGGCGAGGCGTGGAGTTGGCTCGAGTGTTCTTCCAAATGAACGAGGGCATTCGTGGTCGTGACATTGTGGGAGGGGGACTGGCGCGGCGAGACGCCTTGGCTCACATTTCCCCGCTTGGACTGATGGTACGAGAGGATCTCGACCGAGTGGGGGTTCGAGGTTTTGAGCGTGGCGGGTTCTTGGGCTTTGTTGAAGGGCTCAAAGTCGTAGCTGTTCGTGTCCGTGTCCGACGTCTCCGTGTCCAAATTGATGTTGTAGATCTTGAGCCCGTTGGACTTGACGCGCTGGAGGGAACAGTAGCATTTCTCACTCTCGGCACAGGAGTCCGTGTCATAGCCGCAGGTTTTCTTGGGCACTTGATCCGGGTCGGGGGACTTGTTGCAAGTCATTGGCGGGAGACCCACGATCTTCACGTTGTGCTTCGACGGTAAGGAACAATAACATTTGTCCGAGCAGCTCTCGCACATGCACCCGGAGCAAAAGGAAGTAGGCGGGTCCTCGTGCTTTCGCCCGGGTTTCTTGAGGATGACCTTCGGGGGTGCCGCGTGGGGTTTTTTGTGTCTTTGGACGAGGGAGGGCTTGAGGCGCTTGGGCGGGGCGGCCACGACCTTGCTCGACGTAATCTTGGACAAGGACTTGAGGAGATGGTGGAGGAATTGGGAGTTCTCCTCTTCGGCCCCGCGGCCTTTTTTCCTCAATTGGACTTGGTGCTTCTTCATAGCCTCTTTGCTCTTCTGGTAGAGCTGGTCCTGGGTGAGGGTGAGGGCGATCTTGAGGATTATTTCCTGGTAGGCAGGCTTGAGGTCGTTGAAGGACATCCCGCCAGGGTTGATGATCCTATCCAGCACGGCGTCGATGGACTCGTTCAAGGATTCCGACGAGGTTTCTTCCGGCGTGAAGATCTGGACGCGCTTTTGTCGCTTGAGCCCTCTGGCGGGCTTCCGGTGGCTCGGCATTCTCTGGAGCAGCGACTCCTCCGAGCCGCCGAACTTCCCCTCGACGCCCTTCTTCTTCCTTCGGGGCGGACGGACGGGGACGAGGGACTCGGAGTCGGAGAACACGACCCTGTGGTCGCGCGAAGCTCCTCTGTCTCTTTGGAACACCTCGTTGGGCTCGATGGGCGAGGAGGAGGCTGACGAGCTTGAACGATTCTGCTGGGGGGAGCCGTTCGTGTTGGCCGGGGAGTTTCGGCTGAGACTGCCATAGCCGCTTTCTCCTTCTTTGTTCGCCGTCCTCATTTTGTCCACGAGGGATTGGTAGAGATTCGCTGCCACGACAATGGCATCCTCGGCACACTTGCAGGCAAAGGCGTGACAGTCAAGGGTGAAGGACGCCTCCCGCATGACGCATGCGAACATCGGCGGGTTCCGGAACCGCGAGTCGTTGGCACATGCCAAGTAGACCTTGGCAAGGTCAGGGGTCATTTTCTCGAACAGCCTCCCCTTGTCTTGACCTTCCGGGTCGGAAATGAGGGGCATGAAGGCGCATTCTGGCGGAAAAATCTCGCCGCGCGACACAAACTTGATCGCCGCCCAGACCGCAATCGTCGTGAATGGATTGACAAGCCGAAGTTTGGGTGACTCGAATCGAAGGCCCTCGGCCGTGATGGACAACTCCCCCGACAATACATTCCGTCCCGTGAGGAACCCCACGTACAAGGCCCTGAGCGGGGCTTGGAGGTCCTGCAGGGCCGTCGTGGTTCCCTCCACGCTCACGCTCCCGAGGTACTCGACCGGGAATCGGAGGGTCGGGCAGCTCCCGCGCCACGGCCCTTTCTCCCCCCCACAGCCCCTCTTTTCCTCCCGGGTAATGCTCACGCTCGAGACGTTCCCTGACTCCTTCTTCCCCTCGCATAAGGAGTCACTCGAGATTTTCTCTGGGATCTTCTGGTAGTCGTCGTCCTCCTCGGAAGAAAATTCCTCCTCCGGCTTCTCAGCCACGAAGTCCATGGACTCGAGCGGGGACTCTGGGAGGTGGGAGAGATGAACGCGGTTTCCGCCGATCCTCACGCAAAACGGGTCCAAGTGGGGTTTAAAGGGATTGAGCCGCGAGTGGCGCCCAAAGAGACTGTCGATCCTCTGCTTGTAAATCGCGCTCCGCTCGCTGATCGACTTCTCGCTGTCAAAGGAGAAATTGCTCGAATGGAACGACGGGGCTTGTTGTTGCTCCTCGGCCTCCACCAGCGTGGACACGAACCGCTTCCCGTTCTCGCTCGTCTGCTTCAGCACGATGACCATCTACAAGAACAGGGGAAAGGAGGAATGAAAATTTCTCTGAATGAAACATCCTCCGTACCCCAGATCGACCCAGGTGAGGAGGATTTAACTCGTCCCATCCCCATGCCAGATGTCAGTCTGCGGGATAATCATTTTTCGCGCTTGGATCAACTTATTTTTGGTGCGCTTAACGGGTTCGGAGGCTCAACTTTGCATTTATAGACATATGGATGGAGTTGGTCGAGGAGAGCCAACTCACTGGGGGACGCAGGGATGAAAAGGCAATTCAATTTGCTCAACACACAACATTTGATTGTGTAGACAGATGCTGGCGGAATCGCGGAGCGTGAATGGCCTTCATACATCCATGTGTTTGTGTGTGTGTGGAGGAAACGTTCTTTTCTTTTTGCCCAAATCCTCATCGTCCCGTTCTGGGTCCTTCTCGGTGGAAAACCCTCGGCTCTCTCCACTCACTCAACTTCAATTATCAGAACCACTCGAGACGGCGGCCATTCCTCAAAATCCACTGAACTCCGAAGATCCCGAAGCTCATGCTCCTTCAATTTCACGTTCCCCCACGTCTCTAATTACGACTCCTCAACCTGCCGCCTTCTAATTGTTCCAAAGGCCATGGACACATGAGCACCAGTCCATTGACACTTCACATCCTTCCTCATCCTCCCTCGCAGAGGTCCCTTCATCATAAATCTAAAGATTCTCTTCATTTCAGTTTCCTCATCGCAGTTCCTACTGAAATGATATTAGGGAAACGAAGAAACCTAGCATTAATTGTCAAGAGATTTAAATAGACTGACTTTCTTCGATGTCACAGAATTTACATGATTTTGAAAAATCTCGTCTCATTCTATATTTTTGTAGAAAATTACTAAATCTTCAAAATTCCCTACATCATATAAAAATAAGCTGATGAAAATCATATTTGGCGACTTTCATGCAATAATACTTGCATGATTGTGAGCGAGAAATTGGGAAAATTCAAACTTTCTCACATCACACACGAAAAGTCTTAAAGACTTGAAAACATCTCTGCTACGACTCCTTTGTTCACATAAAGACTCCCAAATGAGAAAAACTCACATAAAGTAAATAGAATTAACACTCATAGGAATTTTAAAAATGGCCATTTGAATGAAGTCTCTCTTATATTTCCTTGGAAAATTGTACGTGTGATGGCACAATGGTAAATAGAGATTGGTCATTTTATAAGAGGATCATTATGGAGAGATTTCACGGTACGTTAAATTCCAATTCAATTTTCATTCTCTAACGACCAAAAGGACAAGGGGCGAATGAACAGGGGAGCCTGCAATGGTCGTTTAACTATATATATTTACTTTATTAACTATATAATTTATCAATTACATTACTTCATACTTACTTTATATACACGTCGTTTAATTTAATTTATATTATTCTATGGAGAGTTAGTCAGATAAGTCAAAGGCTCGGCTCATTAGCGTCCAACTCAACTCCGAAACCACAGAGGAAAAAATCATGATTTCATTTCCATCCTGGCCAATTTTTAGCACAGATTTTTAGCATTTGGTGTTGAAGTTTGGGACGTGCATTTCCTCTTTTTATGGCTAATAATCACATTGAAAGGAGAGGAAGCCTAAACGGTTCGAGTCTGGTCATTGTCTTTTCTCAATGGGATTCGCCCTAAGAGTTCCTTTATTTGTCCTACAGGAATTACCGAGTAGTTTCTGCTTAACTAATTATATTATAAGAACCTACAGAGGGACAAAGGGAAGAGACGAAAAATCCTCCATTTCTCTTTTCCCCATTAATCTCCTACCTTTACGGTTTCAAATTGTGCTCTTGACTATTTGACAATCAGATTCAGATTTGTAAGTATCCTATTCATCTACATGTATTTGAGATTTCAACCACTCCGAATCAAAGCAAATAGATTCGCATATAGTGGATCTCACTTTGTATACTCAAAAACGTCTCTAACTGATGATAATGATAAGTAATATTCGATTTAAGAGTGCAATAAATCACTTTATATATTTAAATCACTTTTAATATTCCAAATCCCAATTTTTATAATTACCTATATATAGGAAAGCCGCTTGTACTCCCATGCATTCGAGTACATAGAGTACATGAGTACATAAAATACACATGTTTAGATAGGATAAGTACATGTATGTACTTATCCATGTGTGTATTTCTATGTATTCCTATTTGAGTAAATGAGTACATGATGTCTATGTACTCGCAAAACGGCTTTCCTACTTATATATTGTATAATGTTCATGGATAATGCATATAAAAGACTAAACATCGGACGCCCTGAATATTTCACTTTTCTTAAAAATGGAAAAATTGGATTCAAGAGAAATTCTCTTAAATATTTATTAACTGATTAAAAAACTTATTCACTATGGGATTTGAGATTTTAAATGACTTGTTTTTTATTCTTGTATTGTAATTTACTAATGAATAGAAAGTGAAGACGAAGGCTAAACAACACATTTTCTATGAAACATAGTGCATCTAATTAAAGGGCTAAATTGCATTAAATCCTCTGAAGCTCTGAATGAGAGGTCAAATATGAAATATTTTTATGGAAACAATATTGGATTCAATGATTCTCAAACTCACCAATCTCCTTTGCTATTTAACTATTTAATCCTTCAATTTGTTGTTCAAAATTAAACCATTTTATCTCTCTTACTACACATATATAAATATAGGTATTCCTCTATATTTATGTAAGAATATTTTTGTAGTAAAATACCAACACAAAAAAGTAGAAAGGTATTTTAATAGAAATTCTTTAGTATACCAATATTCTCTTTCATTTGTATGTATGGCTGAATAATGGCTTAAAGCTTAATTTAATCCTCAAATGATTTACAGTTTAATTTAGCGGAGTTCAAAAAGCGTTGAATGAAGGATCAATTGGCGAGGGTCACGGAGAAAGGCACAAATCTTTAGGGGCGAGTCGTGAAATAATTGGCTCGATTAAAATTGAAGCTCTGTGTAATATAAAATCATGTTTTTTTTTCAAATCAAACTCCACTTCCGTACATTCTTCCTCTATTTTAACTACGGTGGATAAGTATTTCCATTTTTATTTATTTATAAATCCAAACTAAATCTCAGTATTATTTAACTATCATTTATATAAACATTTAATGTACAATAGTGTAATCCCTATTTAATATTCCAAAGGTATTTTGGCTTTTAAAATTCTTAACACGGCTACCTAATTAGCACACAAAGACCTGACTACGAGCTTATGACACGAAATAAAGGTGTAAGAGACAATTAGCTATGTGTGCATTTTGCTCTGTATATATTTTGTATACTTATATAAATAGAATAAATACTTGTTGAGAATTTTAAAGTATTGGGTTGACTCTATATTTAAACATTTAATAGACTATATAGCAATCTCACTTGTAATTGTAAGCAGCTTTGTTAAGGTATCAAATAAGAAAAGTTGATGATGATCGTAAATGATCATTTGGTAATCTTTCCCAGGTGCCATTTATGTTTACAGTTTAACTCTAAACAAGTAGCTTTCTTTATAATAAAGGCATAATATTTATCGTTAGTCAAAGTGAGTGTTTACAAGTTTATAATTGCACTTGTCAAATGTTAACTCACACGCTTTGGACTCCACACTTATTTGACAATTTTAAGACAATTAATTCTTAATTTCAAATACATTTTGTACTAAAGTTCTATTAAGGACTCAATACAACATTATAAATTTCGTTTACTCCTAAATGAATCACCATGGTTTTTGAAGGTGTAATAATAGTGCTAAGACGAGGAGACTGACCTTATCAATAGATGTTTCGTAGGACTACGACTGTGTTTTTTGCTCTTCGGAGCACCGTGTAGGATTGTCGTGGCGGATGTGAGCAAGCGGAGGAGCGAGGAGAGTCTGACTAACCAGGAACTTCACGTTCGAGCAGGAGGATCTGGGGAGGCTCTGAATCCATTACATGGTGTCTTGAGCATCCGTTGCGGTTTGGCGAGGACCGTAGGTTGGCTGAGGTGTTTGGGGAACGAGCACCGTGCGGAGGTTCTCCGCTTCCGAACCAGTTGGTTCCGGTCTCTGAGGCTTACTGCACCTCCATAGCCCAAAGAACAAAAACGTCACGACCACAAGAACCAACACTGTTGGTCCAACAGAGCCCAGTGGCCCTTTGAGTCTTCGCTCGGGACGCGTGGAGGGAACTTGACTCTCCAGCGTCCAACTCATTAACCAAGTAGGAAAATGATCCCCAGATGCCGGCCTCTCATTCCCTCCCTGGATGCATTCCGATTTTAATATTTTTAATGAGCAGATCTTCATGACCAAGTGCACTCGGCTAAAGGCCATCTAGGCTTTTATGCAATTAATTTTGAACACCTTTGTGGGCTCATCTTGGATGTCATCTTGGGAAATCATCGAGATCATCTTCAGCCCTGGTTTCTCAAGTATAAAAATGTGCTTGGAAAGACACGTAATGCATATAGCACCTCTGTGTAAAAATAATGGATAAATAAATGTTTATCTTTTAATGTGAAATAATTCAACAGCGATACGAATGACTATAAACTTATCTATGTATACATATATACAGATCTATAAAAATGAAATGTAATATAGATACATACCTACTTATTTAAATCATAAATAATTTTTTATGATCTTATGTATTTCTATTATACATTTTTAGATTAATTTCAATATATGAAGCTACTATAATAAACGTTCTTTGTTTGGTCTAATTATTTCTTCAAGCAAAACTAACGATAAGAAGGAAGATTTAATATGGAATCTTAAATTAGCAAAATAGATTTAATTTTCATTAATCGAGTCGTGAAATGGCAAAGATTGTTAAATATAATTAATAATTATTCTCAATGGTCAAATGCACCAAAGTAATATATTTACTTATAGTAAAGTAATATATATATACTTACTTATAATATGTGTTCTGATTGAGTGTTCTTTATAAATAAATAATAAAATGGGTTTCTTGAAAATTTTCTCATTGTTCTCTCACTCAGCCAGTCAGTATCAGTATTCTGCCAATTTCGCATGGTTATTCTATGGAGGAAACCATTCAAAATTGTGATTTTATCTACCGCAACAAAGACCATTTACCTATTTATGTCGTGTATTAAACATGTTTACTACATGTTATATAAATGTTTACTATATTAAAATATGACAATTTCTTTTACCATTTAATTTCTTCATCTTTGTACTTACAATATAAAACTGTAAATCTCAACATGTATTTTTGTTAATTTGAAAAACTTGAATATTTTCAAGCAAATGGAAATATACATGTGTATAGTGCTTTGTAAAACTTGAAAAAAATCTATTTAAAACTAGCAAATTTTTATTTTAAGGCAAATTTTTATTTTACTCATTTGAAGTTAAATCATAATTAAAATAAATGAGGGCTTAAAAATATGTATCCAATAATAATGATTTATTATGTAGGTAGGTATATATGCTTAAATAATTTTTTATTGAAAATATTAATTTATGAAGTTATGGAAGAATGTGCGTAAAAAATAATATTTGTGACTGTCAATTATTCACTTCTTTATTTTAACGCATAGCTACATATCGAGATTTTATGCACTATTATAATTTAAAATTACTACATTATTACCTATATATATATATTATATTATATTATGTCTTCAGATGCTTCCAGAGACACAAGTAAAATAAAACTTTTCATAATCGAAAAAATATCTTCATTAAACTCGTCATTCATTTAATAAATCGTGCAAGAATGCTAGAGTACTTGCAGATATTTCAAACTACATTATTGTTATTTATACTAATTAATATACTACTTAAATATTGTTCATAATAAATGTCTGGTCTTGAATAAAGTGACCAATGGGAGTGAAGCTGTAGAGAAAGAGTCAAATGGCCATATGGCCCAAGAAAGGTCAAGATTCTTGATGGGGACGTGAAACAAGGTGAAAGTCCGAACACCAAGGATTGGGTGAAAGAAGAATTGAATTTGGATTGATGAGCAGGGAAATTGAAAATTGATCACCTCAAGTGTTCAAAAACACCTATTTTTAATTGGCTCTCCGGGTGATTCGCAAAGAAAACTTTTCATTGAGAGAAGATAAGACAAGTTCGTGCTTGTAATATTTATATGTATGTAACGGGTGGCGCAGAACGAACACTTTTTTCTTTAAAAAATCATAACTCTAATATGACCAACTATAAGCTGTCAAGGGTCGTTTGGAACGTTGTATTGATAGCCGATGGAGCTCAAGTAACATATTAATATTCTGATTATATGATATATATAGATTATTATCACCAAATATTAGGTAATTTGATTGGAAATTAAATTAATTATTACGATTTTTAAAAAAAGTGTTCGCTCTGCGCCACCCTGTATTATTAGATATGTAATATAAATATTATAAGTAGATATATGGGAAAGTGTCTTATTATGCAACTGCAACTACAGAACGTCCGAGCATTATTTATAGTTAAATAGGTATTACCTATTTTACATATGATAATCCATATTAGTGTAAAATATGTAGGTGTAATTAATGTTTAATGACGGAGTCCATCATAAGTACAGAGTATAAGTATATCAAAGTCAGAGTCTTAATCTTACTTTAGTCCAAATTCACATTTAATTACATACAATTGTGTCAACATACAATGCAATATTCATAAAAAAAGACGTGTATTTCGTATTGTAGAATTAAAATGATGATTAATCCACTTAAGATTGAGGTTGTTAGTAAACATGGCACATTGGGCGGACAACTCTGATTGTCTCACAGTGAAGGAATTGAAAGTTTCGGCATAGTGAATGAAATAAATAAAATCATTTAAATTAATTTGACAAAAATGACAACTAGCTTGGTATGGACAAACAACACATCCTACAAATATATAATTTACTCAATATATATAAATATATTCCTAAATAGCATTAAATATATATTCAGCTTTCTCGCACTTTCCAAGAATTCACACACCTTTGGACAGACAACGTGTTTCAATTTCACTATATAATATACTTTTCTAAAAATCCATTTTTATTCAAGTAGCTGCACTAAACGAGATTTTTAAAAGAAGATTTAACAATGGAGCCTTTGTATAGCTATTTGAAGAGAGCTGCTTTTTAAGATGGCGACAATCAAACAATGATTTTTTAACTACTTATTCATGTACGTTAATACATACATACATACATACATTTGTGTAATCATATTTTTTACGTATGCATGTCTATAATAAATATACAAATACTATTCTTATTGTGTATCTAAATATACTAAATATTCCATTAAATCTACTGTCGATTTCAAGAATTCTACAAACTCATTTGAGGGAAAATCTCTCGTTGAATGAGCAAAATTTGCAACTCCTCCCGGCTTGTGATTCTCACTATTCTAAGCAATTAATTACCTAAACTATTATAGTTAGCTAAACAATAATCCTCAAGCGACTTCAGTGACATTCTTCATATGCAAACTTGCTAACTAATAATAAGTTAATATTTAAACTTACAAGTTACTAATTATCATTTATCAATCTTATTTGTTGTCTCGTGATTGTAAAAAAACGTGTAATACATGGATACATGTACATATGTATAGAAACATATGAATCTACAACATATAATATTAAAGTGAAAGTGATTCAATTACTTGGATAATCAGAACAAATATTCCTCACTCAAGTATTTACATTTATTTATCCTACCATAAACTAAACGCCAATGCATTCAAGAATAAATACTTTTTCCAAAACAGTAATCCTATATATAATCTTAAATATATATGTAAGTAAATATTTCTATAACAATATTTCCTGCCAATTCAAAGGTACTACATGTGTGTGTGTACATAAATTACATGCATTCGAATCATGTCACTTATTTAGGTATGAAGTTTCTGGATTGATTGGATAAACATGTAAATATTCATAATTATTAATTATAGTAGTAATATATATATATTCATATTTATGTAAAGTTATTCTATAACCCTTGAGCAAGCGGCCCGTTCAGTATATATATATAATCATTTATATTCATCATATATTGTAGTATATAGTATTCATAGAGTCAGTCTATTAAAAATGTTCAACGAAAGGCGAAGGTAAATTGAAAGCTCAAGCAAATACACTACACATATTTTTAATATATCAAGATATGAATAAACTAAAAGGGACAAATTGTAACATTTTTCTCATTAGATGTATTAAAAGTAATATACATATTATAATTACTTGAAATAAATATAGTGCAACCATCGCCGAACTCGGCATTCAGAAAAGTCAAAAAAGGTTGTGTGTGTGGGATTTTAAGTAGGAAGACGATTTGTGTGAATAAGGAATTAAATATATTAATTAATTAGTTTTTGTGACCTTTTTGTTCACAACAATTCACAACATTTGTATTGTTTAGATTAGCAGAACATTGTTTCACTTCTTATTTAGCACGTATACCTTTTTTCCACTACTAAAAAATTATACACTTGATAAAATATAATATTAAAACGGGTGTTGATTGAAGCAATTGCAACTTTTTCCCCATTTCTCCCCATTTTAGCACTTTCACTAATTGATGATTTCAAATACACATGGAAAGTTTTTAAAAGTCAATCATCACTATGCTCACATTTTCACTTTGATTGTACAAAAGTATTGCATTGTTGGCAACTTTCTTTAATTTAGCATCGGCCATAATTCAGTAGATAAAGTGATTATAACATTTAAATCTCAATTTCAATCTCAGACTCAATAAACAAAGGAGCTAAAACATAAATATTACATATTTCTGTAATCTCGTGCTTTTCAGTATAAATTAAAAGTTCAAAATCAAGACAATTCAAACTGTGAGTAAAGAGACAATTAACTACGAGAAGAGATAAATAGCAATTAACCAATATTTAGCGTCTTGTAGTTCAAATAATATTGCAAAATAATGATCATTTTTAATATCGACAGTTTTCGCTCAATAGTCTTCAATCGCTCAAATTCACAATTCTTTCAAGGTACTTGATCAGCAATGGATTTGATTTGTGCGGTTTATCAAAAATTGACAAATTAATTGATTTTTTACATTAAACTTTGCTCTCATCGCATCTTTAACGTTAACTTAATTATATTCATGTGTACACAGCTACACATGGATATCTTTAAGTACTTTTGTAGATTATCATTTAAAATGCTGGTCAATCAACGTTTGAAGACATTTTTGAACGTTGCAAACATTTCTATAATATTACAAATAATATTCTTATTTAAACTGGCTCCAGTATCTGTTCCATTTGTCAATCATCATGAGTTTCCCCCAAAGTGAGGAATGAAGGATCTTGCAATTTGAGTCCCAATTGTAGCGCGACGTCGGGTTGTGGATCTGAAATGTTTTTGTGAGCTTCTTTTGTCATTTCTCTCGTGTGAATGAATCTTCGTCCTTGAATTTTGACTACGTAATTAAAGATTGTTGGGGTTCATTCCTCTATAAGATCCTTTCTTCAGGTTCGGTACTCTCAAGTTCCACCCGTACCTGCGATAATTGGGCATAAACAAATTAGCATCAATTAAATCCCTCCGCTTCTCCACAATGGTGTCTTGAGAAGAGTCGCGTAAAAAATGAGATTTAATGCCAAGAGAATTCCACAGACGGCCAAGAATTCTCATTTCTCCAATCCCTATCTATTTGGAGAGAATTCATCCTTAAGAACCAAGAACACTTTGAGTGGAAAAGGAAGGAATTTAATAAGAAGTCTTTGAGCAAGATGGCACCGGCCTAATGCCAAGGAATCCACATCTTCTCCTTTTAACTAATCCTCCTTACAGTCCACATACGTCCGCCCTGGGTTTAAGTGAATGTAAGCAAGCGGAGGATGGGGAGTTTATTGGAAGAGACAAGGTGCATTAGGAACCGGTGGCATGAGGGGAGAATATCAATGTGCGAGTATTTAATATTCAAAGATTGTTTTTGGCAAGGGAATGAAGGAATTCGAGGCGAGGCAGAGGAGTCAAGACCGGCCAAGAAGATCCTCCACCAAAGACTTCCAAAGACTCCGACGAGCTGGGTGAGAGATGAATGACGAGAAGTTGCCTTGGTGAACCACCGGCGATTGTGGATCATTCGGGCCCCTCTCCGCCCCAAGACTCGAGAGAATAAAGGTCAATAACATTGGGAGCCGAGAGAGACGTAAGGATGCGCCGAGGGATGTTGATGGCTCGCCCCAACTTCCAAATCCTCCCCATTCATTCTAAGTCTTGGAGAGAAAAAACATGGGGCCGAGTGCCTCAGCCACTCGAGAACTCCGATGAATTCCTCCCACTGACGGAATCCCCCATCTCCATAACTGTCAATCCAACTCCTCTCGCAGATTCTTCTCCTCATTCTCATCAGACCAGGGATTTTGGTCAATCTCACAAATGATCCCCCATACCTATATGAGTCTCCTCGTTCTTAGATCATTCTCATGATTCTCATAGGATCTTCCTCATTACCGGAGCTTCCTATTTAATGAAAAGTCCTGGTCTTGTAATTAGCTAGTTATGGAGTTAGTTATTTAGTTTGGTTATTCAGTTTAGTTATTGAGCGTCGTTCTATAGTTTCCTCATGGAGATGTTCGTAACATGGGTCTCCTCTTGTAGTTGGAGGTGTGAAATGGTTCGCTCCGCCACCAAGCCCTGATGAGGAGTTTCTCCCGAGGGGTGGGCAGGCTCCCGTGAACGCATACACACATACGGAAGGACAAAACGAGTTGGTCTCACAAGCCCCAACAAGTTTTTCCACTGGATGAGTTATACATCATCTTCATTATTGTATTACGTAGAGAGTCGAACCTGCCCTTCGAGTCTTCCGTCGGCCACCCTCCCTCGACTCGAAGGTTCTGGTGCAGAAAGAAGGAGAGGCCGAGAGCTCTCTCAACCAAAAGGTTTTTCTCGGGGACAATCCGCCTTCATCAAGAGCCTAATGGTCATTTTCTGGGAGATCCACAGACTCAATTCCTCCACGTCTCCTCACCACCGACTCAAAGGACACTCGGGCCCTTGGCCAGTCAAAAACCTCAAATCCTTCCCAACGTGGGGAGATGTGGCCAAGGGTTGGGGGTTTCGCAGATCTGGGGGAAAGGCGGAATGTACGATTACATACTACGTGGAATAATAGGTCGAGTGCAATAAGGAATGTCTCGAATGGATGACCTTTTAGAGACCACTGCGCTATTGCCATGGCCACTAGTCAGCTTTGCCAATTATATATGACTTGCCATGGTGTGAATAACATTGAACTAACTGGGGCTCTTTGCGTTTTGCACTTTTGCAAAAAAACTATATGAGGGGATGGAGTTTGAGAGACTGAGGATTTTTGGCTGGACATTTGAACGGAAAGGCGGAAGTGGGGCATTGTGTGAAAACTCACCCTTATGTGTTCATCTGTGGGTGATGCGAGGGCCGTGTCCGTTCTGCTGCCTGTAGCCGTTCATCTTTCGTGGCGGGTACATGTCGGAGGGAACCTGGGACCGCTCGATCTCGTCGCCAGAGAGGTCAAGGTCCCTGACCATCTGGATGATCTCTCGCTCCTTCTTCATTCCTTCGGCCGTGTGGGGCGGGGAGCCGGAGGGTCGCAGGGCCTGGCCGGACTCGTTTGCAAATTGGAGGTTCGCCAGTGACCCGTATGACCTCGAGCGGTGTTCTTGGCGGATGGAGTAGGAGAAAGCCCGCTCGTTCAAATGCCCCTTCTTCCTGTAGATGCCCGTGTTGAAGGGCGAGCCGCCAGGGTCGTTCTTGGAGCTTGTCTTGGACTTGCTCTTGTTGGAGGCCAGCGTGGCGGAGTCGCCGTTGGGTTGTCGGCTGTGGTAGTGGTAGCCGCGCTCGATGGTCGCGTAGTGCGAATGCGGCATCATCATCATCTCGCCCTTCTTCCCCTCATCCATGGACTTGTGGTGGAACATGGGCGGCGGCGGCGGCGTGGGGTTCATCGGCATCCCGGGATGGAGGAGCGGGAGCGGGGCCATGAGCATCCCGCCGGGCTGCTTCCCGGGTTTTTTCTTTGATTTGGGTAGCGGGGCCCGGAGAAGCTGCGGCGCCATTTGCGGCCCCATTTGAAAATGCGGTGGAGGGAGATGGCCGTAGATGGCTTGGCCCCTCATGTCCGCCATCACGAACCCGTTCATTCCGTTCCCTCCTTGTTGCACTGGTATAAACTGCTGATGTGGGTGCATGTGGCGGCTACGGGTCAGCGTTGACATTGCACTGCTCGGTCGATTGTTTGGCCCGTTGATGACACTAAAACCACCCACTTTGTTAGTTCATCCAAATCCCCCTTGGAGTCCCATTTCGGGGTTTTTCCAAGAAAACAGCTAAAACTATTCACTGACTCAAATGCATTAAACGGTGAGAAAAGCGATGGATGTGGAATGAGAAACCTTTGCAAAGGGTGGCATGTGAAGGGTTGGTAAATGAAGTAAATGAAGGGATGTTTACCTGCTTCCTGGACGGGGATTGATTGGGGGCTGTAGGGCCTGGCCCGAACTGAGATTCATCATGGAGGCGGGCCTCACCAGATATCTTCCGCCTTGCATGGCCTTTCCCTCCTTCTTCAGCTTCTTCTTGGTCTTCTTCTTGGAGGACGAGGCCTCGTCCTCGGCCGACTTGAGCAATGAGAACTGTTGGGGCGGCGGGGGCGGCGGCGGGGGCGGGGAAATGAACTGCCGCGGGCGGGAAAGCCGCGACCCGTGGGACTTGACCGACTTCAACGTCCCGTCCGGTTCCAAGTACACAAGCTCTGAACTCCCGTTCTGCCCCATGGCCGACCCGCCCATCCCCCAGACTTTATGGTTCTCGTCCACGTCGTAGATCTCGTCGTCGTCGGGGAACTCGGCCCTGAACTCAAACTTGTCCCGCGGCGTGGAGGCCCCGACCGGGCCGTCGGTGAACTCGTCATCCGTCGAGTTGGCCACGACGATGATGTCCGAGTCCCCGTTCTGACTTAGCGCCTGCCACCCGGCCACCTTCTCGATGGAGTTTAGCGGCGTGACGGAGCGCTGGATGGGCCGGTCGCTGTCCTTGAACATCGTCCCGCTTCCTCCGTTCGAGAACCCGTTGGACATCATGGTCCCGTTGCCGGCCGGGAGACTCCCGCCGTTCTCCAGCTGCTTCGCGTAGGTCGAGTCGGCGTAGGCGTGGAAGCAGCAGCGCACGAGCGCGTTCGCCGCCATTTCCCTCTTGCAAATAAACGCGTGGCACTCGAGGACTTTGATGCCGGTGGTGCGGCGGAGGATGCAGGCGAACAGCGGCGGGTGGTTCAAGTTCGGGAGCCGGGCAAAGGGCGAGTCTAGCGGGAGAAACTTTTGCACTTTCTCGCTCGACGAGGGGCCCGTGCTGCTCGCCGGAACCAACACATTCCGGACCGCCGCACAGTAGTGGAGGGACTCAATGGGGAAAAACCGCGTGATCTTCGTGTTCTTCTCGTCAACGTTCTCCAGCAGGAGCCCGTTGGACCACACGCTCAGCCAAGAGTCAATGCCCTTGAGCGACGAGAGTCCCGTGTCCGGGTAGAGCTCCTTCAGCGGCTCTTGGATCCCTTGGAGCCCGTCTTTCGTGATGTGAGGGACGGCCGAGCCCAAGTACAAGACCCGACACCTGCAGATCGGCGTGGACTCGTCCTCGTCACTCGCGTGGCCCCGCCCGCGCCCGCCGCGCACCTTCCGAACAAGCGGCATGGCTCACGACCTTACAAACACACCATGGTCAACACAAGTGGAGCGGCGCAACAAGTGGGAATCCCATCCCACTCCAAATCCGGACCGAACTCCAATTACCACCATCTTGATGCTCCCATTCAAAACCAATGATAATAAATCCTATTTCTCCATCTGACTCTCACCATGTCGTCGTTCAATTCTCTTGACGTCACTCCTCGGCCTCACTCCTCTCCTCTCTCTCGTTTTGAGGGCAAATTCAACAAACCCTGCTGATCCTCCAACAACTAATGCCTTTAAACCAAGCTTTAAACATACATTAGGGCTTGATAGTAACCACAATTCCTACCAAAACGAAGGATTCCAAAAAACACTAAATTCCAAGGACTCGATTCAACCCCTTAAACCCTTAATGTGAACAAATGGTCTGAATTAGGATCAAATTCTCAAAATTCTCAGAATTGACCATTTCGAGAATTGGAACCCAATGAGAAATCCCTATGAGAAATCATAGCTCACTTCAGGACTTGGACTAAGAGGTAACACACAGGGCAAGCTGTCATGACGTATTTTCGAACTAAACCCGCCATCCCATATACAAGTTGGAGATCCTGGTATTCAGGCAGGGTAATGTAATTCGGTTCGGATCGGAGAGGCCGTGAAGAGGCGGAGGAGCTGGGTCGCCGGGAATGGGGAATCCTAGCGGAGCACCTGTCGTGTCTCGCAGAACCACTTGCCAGGGGTAACGAACGGTCACTCTTAGAATGGACACTCACCTCAGAGGGAGAAGGCGACTGGCTGCGGACGGCCTTTGTGGGTTTCCATGGCGGGAGCGTAGGAGTGGACGGAGGGAATGTGGAGGCTCCTGGGTCTTCCCCGGGTTTCGGAGTCTCTGGAGAGGATCGGGCGGAGAGGCGACGGAGGCTCAGGAGCCGCGGAGAGGAAATGTAGGATTAGCAAAGTGGAAGGCCACATTCACCTTCTTTCCTCTTGGGTTGGCTCTGGTCTCGTGAGAGAGGGCCTTGAGGGGTGGGGAAGGCGCGGCGGTGATTGGCCAGCCCACCTGCCCGCCCCAATCACCGCACCTGTCTCATCCCCAAGACTCGCTCAGCGAACCCGACGCATCTGGCTCAGGAGGGACTTTGGGGGTGTAGTTTGGAATTTGGGATGATGCCGACAGTGGGGCCGAAGCCTCGCACAGCCCTAAATTCTCTTCTTGACCTTTTCCTGGGACCCGGAGGCTCTCGGAACCGCGGCCCGTTCCTGGTCCGTTCCTTGGGGCCCTTTCGATTTTCGCCCAGCTCCCACACCTTGCTACAAACGAAATTCCTCTCGGCTCCAGGAGGAATTATGACCCGTTGTCATAGAGGACCTTTTAATTCAACTCAATTATTTATTACTCCAATGCGAGAAGCCATCATGTTCGGACTCCCTTTTCCACCCGAGAGACCCAAACTGGCTCTCCCAAGCTGGCTATTGCCTTTATATGGAGAACCTTCTCCAACATCCCCAACAACACCCATACATTTCATAAATATCCACATTTAAATACGAGTCTCGACCATATCCTCGGACATGAATAATACACAGCTTTGAATCATTTCTGATCAGTAGTATCTACGAACACTTGGATTCATACGGATTCATGCCATATCTCTATATGTAATAGCGTGGATCTTAAGATTCTTAATAGAAATCAAGAGGCTCAAACTTCGCACATAACCATCTCGAGCTATCACTTCTATAGATGCATAAGTTGTGCAGAAGTGAGGGTGAAGGAAATGAATTTCGTTTGTTGAGGAAGCAGAGGGATGAAAAGACTTTTGTTCCGCACAGAGATGATGGGGGGATTGGAGAAAAAACGAGGTTTCATCCCCCTCATTAGTTAATAACTTTACCCTCTTTTCCAATCATTTCTTTCCTGACCTGAGCATATATGTGTGGAGGAGGGTTCCAGAGGGGTTGGGAAATAAAAGCTTATGAGATCCCATTCACTGTGGGACATACCGCACCGGACTCGTCTTCATTCCCCAAAGACCCTCAACCTCCCTCACTATCACTCTGGTCACTTCTCATTTTCGAGCCTAGTGTGAAATGGACGACACCTAGAAAACCACGACGTTGACGCTAAGCCACTTGATTAGCCACGAGCCTCAAATGACAAATTTTTCTTTTTTACTCCTTTCTGGTCCTTTCCCTCATTTTGACCCATTGTTCCTAATTAAAAGACGCGCCCACGACTTCACCCCCATTTAACGCTTCTTCAACCCTTGGAACCCCATGGATTCTCTCATCCCCTCGACTAATAATGGATTTCATAGTGTAATAATGGATTGTAGGTCAATACAATCCACGAGGTGGAATTCCCAGAGTCAACAGCTCTCAAAGGAATTCAATTCTTTGTTTTTCGGCATCAAAGGTCTTTTAATTGTGATGAGGTGTCAGGGAGTCTTTGGCTTCCGCATCCCTGCCCAACTACGCACCTGTTCCGTCTTATCTCCATCTCATCACCTAGAGATGCCTCATGGTGGCTGAAGCCATGACTCACAAAAGGGTTTCCTCCAACTCACCCAGTGCCAACTACCTGCGACAGGTGAGCGCTCTCCCTCCACCTCACCAACAATCAACTAGTGGCGTTCTTGAGCACCACACTCAACAATCAACCCTTTGCCTTCCCACGAAAGATGGACGCTTGGGCGCTGTTTACAAACGTCGGTTCTCTTCAACGACGAACGACGACCTTTAATTCCTTTAATATTCCTTTTCATCCATATAAAGTATTCATACAGGCCCATATGTGTCGATAGGTACATACCTATACATATGCATGAGTACCTATATGAGTATCTTTCACTCGTCAACAAACTATCAACTCTTTCGATAAAAAAAATCTCAATATTAATACATCTAGGTATGTGTATATTGACATTCTGAGATGATCAGATGTGACTTTCCATGGTTAATTAAACATTTGACGTCTTCATTTTCCTAATAAGTAATTAATTTTGATTAAATACTCACCCAATTAAGACTCATTAGTGTAAATATGTTTCACGTTTAAATAATGATATATACAACTTATAGAATATTTTAGAGCCCATAATACTTAAAGATAAAATAAATAAAAGGTCGAGCATATAATTAAATATCTCTAGATAATGCACTCAAAAGGCATATGTAGGTATGGGTGTATAATAATCATAAATACATAGTTGATAGGTTTCATAGAGATTTGTATCTTAACGCAGGCAAACTTTGCCCTTGATACGATTAAATCTTTTCAAACTACAAATACTCATTTAGAAGGTGCAAATGAGTTGAGATGGCAATTAAAATCCTGCATACTAATTCCATATAGGAATGAATTCCTAGATGGAATGACCAATGTCTTCATTGTTAGCCTTTATAATATAAAATTGATATACTAACTTAGCTATATCTATATAATAACAATTGATATCTAATTTGTTAATTAGATATAAAGAATCATGCAACCTGGCTCTAATATTAACCTAATTTGCATGAAAAACGTAGTCATATGCTTTTTAGAATGGAACCTTAGAATTCGTCAATGAATTGAATTAGAATTTAACGACATTAGGAAATGTAAGAAAAAGATTCACAAAGGTTCCACCCAATGTCAACATTTCTTCTCGGCTTCCTGGTACATTTTAATACATACATATTCATATGATATCATACAAATACAATCAATATATGGTGATATTCTGAGCTAAATGTATTTACACCTGTTGCATTAGACAAAAGGTAAACACACCTACATTAAGATATTCATTTGTGTTCTCTTCTCATTGTCAGTATTTGTCAAATAGAAATTTATGTGAGTTGATTGGGAAGGGTGTATATGTAACTATGTTAATATGCCATCAAATATGCTAATTTGAATTTGATAAGATATTTAAATATACATTTCTTTGTTAGGATTCCTAGATAATATATTAAGAATTTTTAATTAGAATTTGTAACAATGGCAAAACCCCGTTAAACACTTGCTTTTAAATCTGACGCAAGAAAAGAATTATTTCGAGAAATTGCTTCATATTGCATATGGTCTTAAGTTACTTATGTAAATAATGCAAAGATTAAATATTAGAATATTGAATAAAATCAATTAAGAAAAGAACAAAGTGGTGAAAACAAACGTCTGCACACGCAACCTCCTACACATTTGCATGCAAAGGATCCCAGTAATTCCCTGTTAGTCCACACAATTGCACTCCTCTTATTAAAAGAAGTGTCATGGTGAATCTGCAAAAGGATCTTCCAATCTGAACCTCCATGTGCATAAAACGAAGTGATCAAAATGCACTCATTGACCTTCAAGCCTTCATAAAATTATAATTGAACAAAATGCATTTTATTTATTAGGAACCTTCAAGTCAAGATTTTCCATCTGGCAAATCAAAATCAGCTATTTTTATTGACAAATTCTTTTGTGTCCTTCATATTTTTGTAGATGTCTGTATTTATGTATGCTGAGGAAACTAATTTTATTAAATTACCTATTAGGAAAAGAATATGATAATTTAAATATATTTCAAGATATACCTACATAATATATCTTAATTAACACCTATAGATGTATATATATATTACGCATACTCAAGGTATATACGTATATGTATATACCTTGAGTATGAACTATGCAGCGTCTGGAAAAATTGAAAAGAATGCATTCTTATATATATATATATATATATATATAGGTATATACATATAATATTACTAACTTACTTTTATGTTTAGTATGAAATATTATCTTTAGAAATTGTCAAAATTTTGCCAAAGGCAAAAGCATTTATTTCATTGACTCACTTGCATTTTTTTATTCACACTTGTAGATTTTTTTAGCATCACAACGAGAGTTGCATATGGGAGGAATGAGAGTGCAAGAATGAGTTGTAATTCAATTGAATTTAATTATCGAGTAAAGGGCAAAAGGTTTATTTGCTTTAACTCCTTCAAATCTTTAATTCAATGCAAACAGCTTTCTATTCCTCAGGAATGGTTATTTAATTTAAAATTATAACAAGACCTCCGATCTGTCTGAGCAAACAGGCCATAAAGAGCCTTATTTTTATTTTACCTTCGTCCTTCACTCAGTGACATCCTTTATTTCGTTACTCGCTTTAAATCTTAATGTTAACACAAGTAAAGGTGAAGAGAGAGAGAGAGAGAGAGAGAGAGAACTCGAGTGAGTGATAAACAACAAATGACAAATCCATTTCAACAATGAGTTAAAACCCTTGACAATTCCACAATTTTAATCTTAATGTTGAATTAATTTTCCTTTATTGAAATATTAAAAATGAGTAAAAAAATGATTGCTCCCATTCAGTTATAGTACTTATAGTTTTCTCACAAAATTGTAAGTTGTACCATTCGAAAGAACGCGCAATTTTTCATAGGAAAATTCATTTTAA